>JAFFST010046341.1:25613-41816 GCA_022414735.1 Noturus placidus | reverse complement strand
ATTGAACTCAGCCACAGTTATAGTATGTTATAACAAAGGGGGCAATCACTTTTTCACACAGGGCCATGATGGTTTGGATTTTTTTTCACCTTTAATAATAAACACCTTCATTTACAAATTGCATTTTGTGTTTACTTGTGTTGTCCTTGACTATTGTTTAAATTGGTTTGATGTTCCGAAACACTTAAGTCTGACAAACATGCAAAGGAACAGGAAATGAGGAAGGGGGCAAGCACTTTTTCACACCACTGTATACTTGATCCACATTATCACTGTAACGGTTAAACAAATCAAGTGCAAACTCTAGTATATACACTTATATATATGTGATACAAATGTTGTATTATTTTACCAGTTTTAAAGTTTTATTATATTTTGTTCCTCAAATCATTCCTGAATCCTGATAATCCTGATTTTTTGGATAACCGGTATCCCAATCCTACTGAAAGGTTTTGAACAACACGTACTGAAGGTTTGATCCAAATCAAAAGAAAGATTGGATTTCATGATCTAATCTGATTTCAGAATACTTTTTTTTTTTTTTTTCTCCTTTTGAACAACTCATTTTCAAGATTAGATCCAATCCGATAGCCGAAATCTGATCGGATTACTTCTGAACGACTGGGTCCAGTGCTTTAATCTGGCTAGTGATTGCCATGTTTTCCAAACTGCAGAAATGGAATACAGAAGGTATTTTTTATCAGCAGTCCAGGCCAGCATGCAGGAATAGTGGTTTAGTTCAGTTCACTGGTAAAATTCCATGCTGTTAACTTTTCACTAATAGCATAAGAGTGGAATTTGCATTGGTATTGCCATCCATCCATCCATGTTCCATATCCCTTATCCTACACAGGGTGGCAGGAAGCCTGGAGCCCATCTTAGGGATCTTGGGGCACAAGGCAAGGGACACCCTGGACAGGTTGTATCCCATCACAGGGCACAACTGCGCATACATTCACACACTATGGACAGTTTGGAAATGCCAATCAGCCAACAATGCATGTCTTTGGACTGGGGTAGGAAACCCCAGATGCACGGGGAGAACATGCAAACTCCAGGCATGCAGTGTAGAGGTGGGATTCTAACCCCCAAACCCAGAGATTTGAGGCACACTGTACATAATAACCACTAAGCCACTGTTCTCTCCTGGTACTATCGTATTTTTAAATAACTAAATTGTTAGATATACAATTGTTATAATAATTATTTACTATAATGTTATGTAATAATTGTTCGATAAATGTTTGCACAGTTTCAGTGGACATAATGACTGTGAAAACCACTAACATATGTAATGTTTGTTACTTTTAGGTTAGTGATGCATGAGAGGAGCCATTGATGGGTGTCTTTAGTGTTATATTTCTTATCGCTAGCTCAGGCCCCTGTGGTGTCTGAAGATTCCTTATGTACAGCTCTACCGCTGCTCAGCAGCCCCTAGACTGATGAAAGCAGTGTGGTTTTTGAGGAAATTATCCTGTTTCCTGGTTCTGAGGCCAGGGAATACAAGGTTACAGTGTGAGAAACCTGTGCAGTTTTTTTTTGCTTGCCCCCAGGGTATCTCTCACTGGGAGAACCATGCCTCTGTACAGTCTAAAAGGCTCACACAGATTCTAGACTTTCCCTGCAAGCTTTTATTTCAGAGAAGTGGTAGGAAGTGCTAGTTCAGTGGTTAGGACATTGGATTTCTGATCATAATTTCAAATCCCAGCACTGTCAAGCTGCCACTGCTCAGTTGTATATATATAAAAAAGAGACAATTGTAAGTCGCTCTGAATAAAGGCATCTGCCAAATGCCATAAATGTAAATGACTGTAGCTTGTTCTTGGTAAGCTGCTTAGGGAAAAGACTAACTGTCACAGTCTGTTAAATAATACTGCCAATAAGATGTAAAAAAAAAAAAAGGAGGGAAAAATGTCTCTTAGAAACACATTGCAATTAATTCACCAAGCAACATTAACGACATATGTCATTACATTACCACGCCACGCCGTCCGACGTTCCCTAGAGATTTTCACATAACACACGGTTCGTGTTCGTTATGGTACCGTGTGCTTCGTTTTGAATTTTTATGAATGTTTCAAGTGTGTTTAATTATCTATCATGCTGTACATGCAAATATACTACTGTTTGACGCAAAATGCATGTACATGAAGATAGATGTATCTTAGGGATTGCAGCGGTACTCTTTTGTTTGCAGTAAAACGGTTGAGCTCTGCCATGTGTGTACGTGTCCTGTCGCGAAATGTGGTGAAAACTCCAACACACCTTAGTGTGATTAAGGTGTTTACATGTCTGTAATGCATGTCAATAATGCAACTAAAACAGGAGTATTCCACCTGTCTTAATTCGATTTGGTTTTACTTCGAGTATGACTTCAATCGGATTATGATAATAAAAAATGACTGTTTACATTACATAGTTTCTTAATCAGAGTATTGTCTTAATCGGGTTAATATTGGATTATTGTTGTCCATGTAAATGTACTGAATGATTACATTTACATGCACATCAAATTCCATTTAAGGTCTATATTCTGTTTGCAGCCATATTCTGAATACGATGTTTATATGTGTACAGGCATCAGAATATTCCTATATACATGTTTATTGTAAGTATGCCTGGGTTGTTATTCCTAAATACTTAGCCTACAGCTAAGCATCTGTAAGCACCAACAATTCCTTGCGGATTGAGCATGAGCATATGGTACATCTTCGTTCAGTGGATTTTCTGACTAATATTTGTTTACATGCAGTAAAATTTCTGAATAAAACAGGAATATTCTAGGGGTGCGAATCAGAATATTGTCTTAATCTGAATCGGGCAATTGGATTGCGGTGTTAGGACAGTTGTCCTGTTTAACATAAGTAAAAGAGGCCATCTCACTGCCAGCTGTAACACCCAAACAAGATCATACTGATCTTATCTAGAAAATTGGTATTTTATGGTACAAATGAGTAAATGAAGTAAAAAAAAAAATCTTGATACTTCATTTGATTTAAGATGCTGGAGCTCTTTGCCTCTCCTTTATTGTGACTGAGCTTCACTATATACTAACCCGGAACACTCCAGTGGAGGCATTTCCTGCATGGTTTAAGTTACCCTGCTGCAGGGTCATTGGAATCAGCAGGAGATTTTTTTTTTTTTTAATTCCTGTATTTTTACTATGTACCACAGCACGTTTGATGTTGCTTTAAATATATTATATAATCTAAATGCACATTATTGTATAGTAAACCCTGGTTGCAGTAGTGAGATAAAAGTTCTTGTGCATTATGCACATTGTCTGTAGCCCCAAAAAGGACTGGTACATTTAATCCTTTGCACATTCTCTCTAATGATTTAACGGTATTTTAAAACATGGTAACGGACTATTTGGCAGTGCTACTAAAGAAGTCTTACATTGCACATCCTTTTGCATTATTTGCCTAGCTGTGGGTACTGATGTGCTCCACCTTCTTGTTGTATTCATAGTGTTGTTCCTGAAGTACTATACATGCACTTAAACTGCAGTCATATACCAGTCTTGCATTGCTGCAAACAGGGCTATTGTCAATGGTCTCATGAGATACCACTCTCTCATTTGTGTAAAGAACTGAGTGAAGAAGTGAATTAACACATTCACAATAAACATATTTTCATATTTACCTCTCCTTGCATTGTCAAAAACAGTGCTTTTAAAACTGCCACCATGTCTCAGTTGTATTTTCCATTTTTTTTATTCATATTCCCGATAATGGTACACTTTTTATTCAAGTAACTGCGGTTCTTGAGTAATTGCAGTTCTCTTATGGTAACTGGTCAGTAAAAGTAAAATGATAATGATTTATTCTGTACATTGAATCGAAGTAAATTAATATTCAAAATGACTATCATTATAGTAACATTGGTGACTGTTGATTGTCTTAATAATTGCCTTATTACCTTTGGAGACCCCTGTATATTTATTACATGTTCTTTTGAAGAGATGAGACAGATTCTAACCGTTAAAAATGACTTTCATTATGAACACGCTTCTACATGCCCATTTCTTATTGGACCACATCAATTGGTAGCACATTGATTTTTTTCCCCCCTGACGTTTATTGGCACTTCAGAATGCTAGTGGCCCCTTATACATCAGTGCACACCATAAAGATTTAACAAGGAGTGGTGAAAAGTGTCTTTGATCCAGTTTACAACCCAATGCTTACACATGCACCATCATAAAACTATAATGAAAGACTGAGAAAGGGAGAGATTTCCTCCAGAAAGCAAATTCACTGCCATGTGCAAATGTTACATTTAATAATGATTCAGCAATCTTCATTTTTATTTTATTTTATTACTGAAATTGGACTACAGAGACATGGTAGATGTGCTAATTTGGGAGTGTTACTCTACAGCTAAAATCCACAGGTCCATTGAATTTGAGTTACACATTGACTGCAGCTTAATTTTAAATAGAAAAGAATTTTCAGTTAGTACTATGCTTAATAGTTGGGGCAACCTCCTTGGTTCACAGACAGATCCAAATATCTCTAAATTCTCACATTTTCATGCAGATGTCTTGGATACAGTATATGATTACTATAAAAAGAAAATGCCACTGTGAACATCAGACCAGTGAATACAGGACAAGTGCATTGTCTAACGTCTTTTATGAAGTGGGTGCAGCCCATTGCACCTTTCTCCAAAAGGCTTTATTTAGAATGGGAAGATGTAATGTATACTTTACACAGAGGAATTGCAATATCCTATTCCACTAATGGGCCCACATTCAATGGCTATGCATATACAGCAGACCCTGTATGGGTTTCATTATGTAGCTGGTCCTTTGATTCCAGGGAGCTGATGGATGAGGTGTCTCATTAACCATAGCCTGTAAAAACACAAATCAAACTCTGGACTTATATTCTGAGGTATAATTTACAAAATAGACAAGCTACAAATGTCAATACCCCAAAAGAAGGCTACAGGTAACCAGCCCTCGAGAACAAACATTTTCTTAAATTTCAATACACAATTTATTACTACTTGTAAATGGTAATACTGCATTAACTGGGGTGAATTTCTGCTTCTACCTCAAGGCTTATCAAAACACCCACATTTCAGATAGCATTGCTGCTTCAGAGTTCCCAGTTTGATCCTGAGCTCGGGTTAATGTCTGTGTGGAGTTTTGTTTGTCCTCGCCATGTCAGCGTGGATTTCCTCCAACCTCCCAAAAACATGCGAGTAAGTGGACCCATGGCCTGTCTCAGAAACACTGGGCATGAAGCAGGAATGCACCCGATGGGACATCTGTCCATCACAGGGCACCATGCACACCCAATCACACCTAAGGTTAATTTAGTGTAGCCAATCCACCTACTGGCATGAAAGGTGGGAAGAAATCAGAGTTCCTGGAGGAACCCATGCTTAGAATTGAACCTGTGAAGTTGGAGCTGTGAGGCAGCAATGTTACCCAACACAGCACCTGTAGGTAGAGTGGCTACTCTCAATTGCTCCTACACATAAATTAATGTATCAGTACATGGTGGGGCGCACTGTTAGCACATTTGCTTCACACCTTCAGGTTCGGGGGTTCAATTCCTGCTGCTGCCCTATGTGTGCAGAGTTTGCATGTTCTCCCGGTGCTGTGGAGGTTTCCTTTAGGTACTCTAGTTTCCTCCCCCAGTCCAAAGACATGCATGGTAGACTGATTGGCATGTCCAAAGTATGAATGTGTATGTGATTGTGCCCTGCGATAGACTGGCACCCCGTCCAGACTGTACCCCTCCTTGTGCCCGATGCTCCTGGGGATAGGCTCCAGGTTCACCACGACCCTGTAGGATAAGTGGTATAGATTCTATAGAAGATAGATATACTATAGAAGATAGATAGATAGATGGATGGATAGGTAGTGCATGGTGCTCTCCAGTGAACTGGCATCCCGTTCAAGATATATTCCTGCCTAATCCCCAGTGTTCCTGACAGGCTCTGGATCCTGTCCAGGACAAAGCCGTTACTGAAGGTCAACGAATGAATAGAAAATAAGACAATTACACTATAATATTACCAGGGGATGACTTAGCACTAGGCAAAGGTAGGCAACCACCTTGGGTCCCCAGAAGCCAAGGGCGACTAAAGGGCGATTAAAAAGAATTTAGAAACACAAAATCTCTAGACCTGCACCTGCTGTGCTCCATCAGGTTCAACATGAACTTAAATGTAGCAGTATTTCTACACAGTTTCTCATACTATGTAGTGCGCTAGCATGGAACATTATGGTTAGGACACAGCCTGTCGTTTTCTATTGGTACGTGTCTAGTAGCCAAGGTACGTGGCCCCGCCCCTCCTCTACGGCAGGGGCACCGGTTGCCTTGGGAGCGAGAAGCGCCATACAGACTTGAACAGCAGCGAGGTCGGAGACCATGATGTGAGACGATGAATCTGTCTTAGAGAGAGAGAGAGAGAGAGAGAGAGAGTGTGTGTGAGAGAGAGTGTGTGTGAGAGAGAGAGCGTGCGTGAGTGTGTGTGTGTGTGAGAGAGAGAGAGAGAGAGAGATAGAGTGTGTGTGAGAGAGAGAGCGTGCGTGAGTGTGTGTGTGTGTGTGTGTGTGTGAGAGAGAGAGAGAGAGAGAGTGTGTGAAAGAGCGTGCGTGGGTGTGTGTGTGTGTGTGTGTGAGAGAGAGAGTGTGTGTGTGTGTGAGAGAGAGAGAGAGTGTGTGTGCGTGTGTGTGTGTGAGAGAGAGCGTGCGTGAGTGTGTGTGTGTGTGTGTGTGTGTGTGTGTGTGTGTGTGAGAGAGAGAGAGAAAAAGAGAGAGAGAGAGAGTGAGTGCGAGAGAGAGAGCGTGCGTGAGTGTGTGTGTCTGAGAGAGAGAGAGAGTCAGACTAAGCGTGTGAATGTGACGAATACGTCGCTTATATTTGGCCGCAGTATCGACATCTATATGCTGAAGTGAAGCACACAGAAGCAGTAATGTCTCAGCAGCAGCAGCAGCAGCAGCGGGTGGTTCAGCTGTCAGCGGCCGCGCTCGCTGTGGTGCTGCGGAAGGACGACGACTCAACGAGCTCCAGCAGCGGCCACGATGTATTCATGGATTTTAAATCCGAAAATCTGCGCAGTTTCTGGAATAAAAGGCTCGTGAAGGCAGTGTCTGAAGTTTACTTTCAGGGCTGGATGGAAAATTGTGTTCTGCTCGTTCAGGGAAGTGGCAGTAATTTGGAGGTGCTGAGGGAAGCATGGATGCGCAGAGCTCTCAGGTCGCCCAAGGGATTCACGATCAAAGCAGTGGGTAGGTTCTCCAAAAGCCTTTATATGCATAAATACCATACACACCTTAACTTGAGGAGATAAACCTCTCTGTGAAACTCTGCAGTTAATAGTCTAGACCAGATGTGGGCAATGTTATCCGGAAGTGCCGGTGTGGATGCAGGTTTTCATTCTGACCAAGCAGGAGCCACACCTGAATCTATTGAAAGCCAAGATCAGCTGATTAAGCAGGTGGAATCAGGTGCTTGGTTGGAATGAAAACCTGCACCCACACCGGACCTTTCCGGATAACATTGGACACCCCTGGTCTAGTTAATGGTAGCAGACTGACTGAGTATCATGGGAAGGTTTGTTTACACAATACCTTGCCAAGGTCATCATGAAGATAATAATATAGGGCGGCTGTGGCTCAGTCGGTAGAGCGGGTTGTCCACTAATCCACTAATCGTGGGGTTGGTGGTTCGAATCCCGGCCCGGATGATCCCATGCCGAAGTGTCCTTGGGCAAGACACTGAACCCTAAGTTGCCCCCAATGGCAAGCTAGCACCTTGCAT
Organism: Noturus placidus; assembly: GCA_022414735.1. Taxonomy (NCBI): domain Eukaryota; kingdom Metazoa; phylum Chordata; class Actinopteri; order Siluriformes; family Ictaluridae; genus Noturus; species Noturus placidus. The sequence goes on along the minus strand of JAFFST010046341.1, from coordinate 34,032 downwards.
GGCAGCTCTGCTACCATTGGTGTGTGAGTGTGCTCTCATTTGTAAGTTGCTTGTAAATATAAAAATGATATTTCTGTAAAGCTGCTTTGAGACAATGTCCAATGTAAAAAGCGCTATACATATTGATTAATTAATAATTTTAAATGACCAAAATGTTCGATTGTCAGCAGGTCAATTGGGTAACATGATTTTCTGGAGCTCAGTGGACATTTAAGCCACCTTTGTATGTTCTATCAATGTCAAGGTTGTCAACTGTAGACATTAGAGCACGCTTGAGTACCATCCAGGAACCTCCAGGCCACAAACAAGACATTTGTCGCTTATTGGACATTCGCTCTGCATGATCAACACTTTGTATAAAGCTTTCCTAATTAATTTGACTATATTATGGATAATCTTTCATAGAGACCTGGAAAATAGGACTAGTTTCTATTTGAAGTTGAAGTACTATACTAGAAAAGCACAGTGTAGTGTACTGGATCCTGAACCGCAGTTTGCTGAGAGACCACAACATGCCTGAAGAGTGAAAGTGTACGTGCAGCATTACTGTATTATTTCCACAAGACAGGAAATCAAATGTAAGCGGCGAGTGGCCTATAACCCCCAAAAAGTAACAACACCCTCTTCACACACAGTCTAGCATATTGTCTAGCCTTGTGTAAATTCTGCTCTGAAACTCTTGGGTATTCTGTACACAAGAATTTCTGCTCTTGGAACAATTACTGTACAAGTGACGACAGTTAAGGATAATGTTTTTATTGGACACATGTTGAGGTGACAGGTCTGTGGTGACGGTGTGGTCGTGGCCTCACACACATGGTCGCTTCTGCTGAACCCACACAAAGCCGTCAGCACTGTGTGAGATCAGCCATTTGCTCCTGCTGTCAGGGCAGAGGAAGGCGGAGGTCAGCACAGGCAGTGTATGTGAAGGCAGAGCACAAAGATGTGGAATTTAAGTGGCGAGACCACACAAAGGGATTGTCTGCAGTGGTTCGGGACTTTAACTCCTCTGGCACACAAACACTTGTGCTTTTGTAACTTCAGGTCAGACAAAAAGCTGTTGCCTTGGTGTGAGCTCTGCCCAATGGCGCTGTAATTTACTATCTATTCACAAGGGGTAGAGTGCTGAGTTATCTTGTCTCCAGTTTATAAGGCCAGGTCACAGACATTCATTTGCATTTCCTCTCTGTGAACCGAGTGCCTCGGTTGCTTTATTGCAATAAGAATTGGTGTTTCAGTCACTCGTATCATCTGTGGTTGATATTTAGTTTGAACCCTTTTTCACTTTTTAAAGCCAGGCATGTTATCATTTTCCAGATATTCTCTTTCCAGGCCAATGTTTCTTCAGCAAGAGCTGGTTAGTGCCGCTCTGTGATTAGCTATCAGCGGATGTGATGATGAATTAGCCCACCACCCCTCATTCTGTCATGATTATCAGTGTACATTAAGTGTAAAGATGGATGTTTCCCTGCTGCTGTTAAACCTGGCTGGAGGAGGATGAAGATGTCCTGTTCAGTGTAGACAGTCTATTGTACATGGCACTCAAATTGAACTTTGTCATCCAGAGCTGTTTTCAGCATCTGTAGTCCAACTCTATTTACTTATGTTACAGTGGGTAAAGGACAGTAGATTAGCCCGAGCATATACTGTGCAATTCAGTTTGTTGTTTTATCTTTGAACAGGATGTCATTATTAAAAACCTGCTTTGATTGCTTATATCTTTTTCATACGTCAATGGGTTTTGACTGCAGGAAATGCACCATAAATAATTAAGTGCATTTTGAATGAAAAAAAAAAAAAAAAAACTAAATGATGTACACCACAGTAATATGTTTTAACATGTTTTAATACTCTTTAGTGGAAAGTCTTGTCAATACCAACTCTGTAATCTGCGCTTATCTGCTGAAATTTGAGGCTCCACCCACAATGGGTGCTTGATCTCTCTGCATTATTGAGTGGCTCCAGATCCAGCTTACAGCAGGAGGCAATCTAACTGCTTAAACATTCACACCAAGCCGTATAGGATGTAATAAAGTGCCTGGTAATGTGAACCACCACAGACTTCAGTGCTATATTTAAGGTTGCCATGCATGTTCTTGCTGAAATCGTTTAATTCCTCCTTTCAAGTTCCTATTTACAAGTAAAACATAGCGGCGTCCTCAGTATTATTAGAAGTTTTCAGTGTTCAGTGGAACTGTAAGCTAATCTCTGTGTGACAATGTTTTTTGAGAACTCACCCCTGACTGGTTGTTTTGGAGTCAGATTGCTTGGCCACAGATCCCTATGTTTTGTCAATGTCTTGCATAGAACTGAGGGGTCCATTCATCCGTGTGGGCCACGTCTCATACATCTCCTATATCTCAGCATATTAGCCATGACCAGGCTTCATGCTGGACTGCTGTATCCAGAGGGGAAGGTCTCGGAAAGCATACACATTGAAAGTAACCCTCACTGTTAACCGGACACCAAAGGTCACGGCTCCTCTCCTCTGTTCATGACGCTCATCGTGGACCTGGGCAGATAAACAGTAAATCCAGGTGTGCCCCAGGCACAGATGAGGCCCAGTTCAGCCAACATTCGCTTGTAAAAGAACACAAGATATCTTACACTCATTAAGGCATAGCTTGCTTTATTGCCTGACTTATTAAGGTTCAATATGAATATGTTAATGCATTAAACATGCAAATTGCATTGGTAAGACTTCACGCAATTGCAAACAGTGCATTCAATGTCCCAGTGTGAAAAAACTTTATATGACTGGTACTATATGTTGATATGAATATATAGTTGAAGATAATTCAAAACATATCAGAAAAATGGCTAGAATTATCGTATAAAGCACGTGCGCTCTCTAGGTGCCTTGTGTAGGAATAGAGACACTGGATCTGGTCTCTAAGAAAGCTACTGCTGGAATGTTTTCTTGTGGTAACCAAACACCAAACCACAGTCTACCACAAGCAGCTCTGTGTGGTGCCTTCTTGACTTCACCGTCTTTCTCCAATGAAACCTTGTATCCTTTATCCATCACTGTATTTAAACAAACCTCGACAGCAAGCAGATGGATGAGTTTGAGCTATTGGTTGTGATCTCATCATTAGAGTTGTCTTCTTCATGGAAACTCTGCCTGTTCTTTCCATGCCTAGACTAATTTCACTTTTCAACTTTTTGACCTGAAATTAATCTTACATGAGATTATTATTTTGATTGTGGAAGCTCTGTTGTTTTTTTTGTTGTTTTTTGCAGTCTATGTGCATGAACGGCCTAGGAGTATTCAAAATGTGTCTGTTTTACCATTAGAGAGAAAATAGGAGTTTGCTTGGGTTGTTATGAATGCCTTTTTTTCCTTTCAGGATGTAGCTGAGTCTGGCTACTTTTATAAGCTCTAATATGCAACATGACCTTGGCTTCAATTCTAGGAACTGACCTCTAGTCTGACTGTACACTGGACATCGTTTGCTGCATCCTTTTCCCATTAGCAGGAGCTCCACAACGTTATGGCCTAAAAGCAATCAGAAACCTGGGCATATAAACACAAATAATAAATAAAAATGAACAGGCTTCCCTACAGTTAACCAGAATGACGTCTGTGTCTTTTTGCAAATTTAACCTTGCTCTAATTTTCTTGTAGCTTTTCTTGTGGAACGAAATTTGTATCAAGCACCAGTGTAAATTTGTGAAGTTTTACCTCCAAAAAGGGATTCTCATTGCATTGCCTTAGTTTCATGCTCCTGCTTGACTGAAATCAAGACATATTGTGCTTTTTAACTCTAAAGCTGTTCAGGATTTAGACCATGATTAAGCTGTTACACTGGTAAAAGGCCTCCCAGTGGAAGGATAACAAACTTTGAATCTGATGAAGTTCAGTCTTAGTTTGAGGAAATAGCTCTCATCTGGTGTGAATTACTGTCATGGACCTTGATTAGTGGTGGGTGAGTGCTGTAAACTTTAGACTCCACCAGCGTCTGGAGGTGAGACCATCCTGAAACACCTGGAATGTCTAAACATCTCAAGGAGCAAATCTTGCAAAATGGAACTCCCTCTATTTTTCTGGACTTTCTCTGTCAAACAAGCAATAGGGGGGCAGGGACTATAAGGGTGGGTGAAGATGCGGGGGAAATATTTCTGTTACAGGTTATGTGGCATTTAATACATTTTAGAAGGATGATTTTTGATCCAAGCAAACATTCATATTTACCTTTACGTTTAAACGGATGAATGGGCAGATATGCTAAAGTAATGTAGAATACACGATGTAACCTGCTGATTGTGTAAAATATGTAACGATGACAATGTTGTATAATAAGTTATTCTCTTTACATTTAAACCTTTCAATTTTCTCAGCTGTATTTGCTAAGCTGGGCCATTTGGCAAATTTGACCCTCCCTTTTTGTAAAATGATGCCAGATGTTTTGTAAGGTTACTAGGTTGTTCGCCTGCCTGTAGTGAATATATAAGCATTTATTATACATTTATATTTGTATATTCTCAACAATGTAGACCCCTAATATTCTCAACAATGTAGACCCCTAACACTAATATCATTTTGTCAACTTTGCTATTTTGTTATGAGAAATAGCACACCATCTTTACTTTACTACTTGCAGATACCATGAGAAATAAAAAATATATATATTTATATTTACTTCGTTCATTTGGCTGATTTATTTGTTAAATCAATAGCAGTAAAGCAATCAAAAATCACTTGGTAATTTTTAAGGATATCGCTTTCCTTTTTGCTACACAAAATATGGCTGTAATTCTAAGGGAACATTTGTATAAGTAAAACCATTGCCAGGTGTCAGTGTAACTGTGTGAAGGACAGTTTCTCCTGCTAATCATTGCACATGTCCACATAATGAGTTTCACTCCTCACTCAAAAAAACTTGTCTTTTTGTGATCCAGCTAATCAACCTGGGCAAAGATGCCAAAACATGATCACCCAGTGGAACAGCACGTACCCAGAATGGTGATCTGTGGAACATAAAATAAAAACTAAACCTATGTGAAATATATCCGAGTCAGTTTAACGTGTTAAGTGTCACCGCAAAAACTAATGCTGCCTAATGGGGTGCAGAAAAGCTTGATAGTTTGGTCAGTCCTGAACTTGTATATTCAGTTCACTCTAGGGGTCATTGCTACATACCGGTTTTAGACAGCTAATCTTATGATACAAAATAATTATTAAGACATGGAGGAAAGTGCCCTGTGATTCACTGGCACCCCGTCCAGGGTGTACCCCGCCCTGTGCCCGATGCTCCCTGGGATAGGCTCCAGGTTCCCCCGTGACCCTGAAAAGGAGTAAGCGGTTGAAGATGGATGGATGGAGGAAAGTGGCTCAACCACAAGGTCTGACAGACTCCAAGGTTCCATCCAAAGCTACAGTTCGTGTCTGCAAAATTTCACATCTTCACCAACATTTCTTCCAACTAATCTGGATTCAACCACCTTGTTAAAAGGTTAAATCTAGAACCCTAAAGGGTTCCAAATAGGGTTACAAGTAGAACCATTGTAGTAATGAACAACCATAAACTTCACAAAGAACATTTTGTTTTTGTGATTGTTACTGAAATGCAGTATGTTTCAGTACATTTACTGCTGCATCAGGAAACCTGAGTGTGTTAGCCTACTAAACACAACAGGATAAAAGCAGATCAATCTAAAAGGATTAAGACAGCTCATGATTGTTCTAAGTGAATAGTGCTATTTTCTAAACAGCATGTCAGATACTGAGAGTTTTGATTTCTAGGCTACTATGGTGGGTTTCAGCATCAATCCTTTCTTCAAGTTAATCAAGTAATCATAGACCTGATTAGGCAGGATTTACTGCCTCTATTCTTCCTGCATGGTGTGCACGATCAGACTCGTCCCTCTCAGTTACATAGTGAAGCTGTACCAGGTGGAATTGTGAAGCTGGACCAGGTGGAATTGCACAACTCCTGGCAGCTGTGTTGATTGAGGCTGCATTAAGTGAGTACAAGGCAGACAGAGCTGAGGAGAGACAGATCTCCACAGAATAATAACAGAATAAAAGTACTGTGGAAAAAAAATTAGCATTAGGGAACAATTTTGCAAGTTGGGTTATACTGGAGAACCAAGTGGATAAAGGACTCACAATTTCATGCAATCGCAATTTCATCAATTCAAGTAGTTTTCCACAGAAAAGTACAAAAAACTGCAAATTGCATGGCAAATTTTTTTTTAAATACTGTGTGGACTGATTTACAAAAGATATTGGAACAAATCGTTCTACTATTGATATAATATCTACAAAAATGCTGTTATAATTAAAAATAGATACTTTTATATACATTTATAAACACTGAAAAGGATAAAACTGTCAAATCTGTACAATTGTTTTGAAAAACACTTTAATTTGAAAAAATAAGTACAAAATTCTGCCCTGCGATGTACTGGCACCCTGTCCAGGGTGTACCCTGCCTTGTGCCCGATGCTCCCTGGGATAGGCTCCAGGTTCCCCGTGACCCTGAAAAGGAGTACAGTGGGGGGAAAAAGTATTTGATCCCCTGCTGATTTTGTACGTTTGCCCACTAACAAAGAAATGATCAGTCTATAATTTTAATGGTAGGTTTATTTGAACAGTGAGAGACAGAAAAACAACAAAAAATCCAGAAAAACGCATGTCAAAAATGTTATAAATTAATTTGCATTTTAATGAGGGAAATAAGTATTTGACCCCTTTGCAAAACATGACTTAGTACTTGATAATGACTTAGTAATTACTTTTCATTTTCAATGCCCTGGCTGAGGGAAGGAGGTTCTCACCCAAGATTTGACGGTACATGGCCCCGTCCATCGTCCCTTTGATGCGGTGAAGTTGTCCTGTCCCCTTAGCAGAAAAACACCCCCAAAGCATAATGTTTCCACCTCCATGTTTGACGGTGGGGATGGTGTTCTTGGGGTCATAGGCAGCATTCCTCCTCCTCCAAACACAGCGAGTTGAGTTGATGCCAAAGAACTCCATTTTGGTCTCTTCTGACCACAACACTTTCACCCAATTGTCCTCTGAATCATTCAGATGTTCATTGGCAAACTTCAGACAGGCATGTATATGTGCTTTCTTGAGCAGGGGCGCTGCAGGATTTCAGTCCTTCATGGCGTAGTGTGTTACCAATTGTTTTCATGGTGACTATGGTCCCAGCTGCCCTGAGATCACTGACAAGATCCGGGCTAGTTCTGGGCTGATTCCTCACTGTTCTCATGATCATTGCAACTCCACGAGGTGAGATCTTGCATGGAGCCCCAGGCAGAGGGAGATTGACAGTTCTTTTGTGTTTCTTCCATTTGAGAATAATCGCACCTTCTGTTGTCACCTTCTCACCAAGCTGTTTTGCAATGGTCTTGTAGCCATTCTAGACTTGTGTAGGTCTACAATCTTGTCCCTGACATCCTTGGAGAGCTCTTTGGTCTTGGCCATGGTGGAGAGTTTGGAATCTGATTGATTGATTGCTTCTTTGGCCAGGTGTCTTTTATACAGGTAACAAACTGAGATTAGGAGCATTCCCTTTAAGAGCTCGTTACCTGTATAAAAGTCACCTGGGAGCCAGAAATCTTTCTGATTGACAGGGGGTCAAATACTTATTTCCCTCATTAAAATGCAAATTAATTTATAAAAATTTTACATGCGTTTTTCTGGATTTTTTTGTTATTCTGTTTCTCACTGTTCAAATAAACCTACCATTAAAATTATAGACAGATCATTTCTTTGTCAGTGGGCAAACGTACAAAATCAGCAGGGGATCAAATACTTTTTCCCCAACTGTAAGTGGTAGAAGATGGATGGATGGATGGAGTACAAAATTCAAACATCAAATTATTTGCTTTCAGTGAGGTTGATTTGTTTAAAAAAATATAACAAGAGATATCAGAATAGCCACAATATTTCAGAAGTAATTTAATCACGATATCAATATTATATAATTATATCACCTAGCCGTAATTCCATGGTTCAGACAAACCTCATAGGAATTGACTTCTCTATCAGGAGGCTCATATTTGGATTGCATTAGGAAAAAATTTGAGTAGTTGTTTGACAGAAGTTCAATGGCTTTGTGTTCAATAAGTAGACAACTATTACATAGTTACTACATTTGGCTGAATAAAATCTCAGACTGAATAATCATAGTGTTTGTCACAGTGCTTCATAATGGTTCAGAAAGTTTAAATCTAGGACATTAGTGGTATCTCACCAGGTCTAATCTGTAGATGTATGTAGTAGTCTAGAAATAGTTAAATACCCTGAGCTTCATATAGGCTGCTTGCACAGGTTATCTTTTATCCCCTACCTTCCCCCTCCCAGAGGAAAAATCACGTTCTGAGAAATGCCTCTGCATTTACTCTTGCTAACTACTTTTGGCCTGAGCAGAGTGGACTGAAGGGAATCTTGTTTGTGGTCGTGATG
>JAFFST010046341.1:14517-25593 GCA_022414735.1 Noturus placidus | reverse complement strand
CCCCCCCCCCCCCCCCCCTCTCTGTGTATGTGCGTTGCATCGAGAGTTAATTATCTCTGCGGTTTGCTTGTGTGAAGCCTGGAGACTGAAACCACACAGACGATTAAATTTACTCTAGTTGGGGTGCATCCTGCCTGAAATTATTTTTCCAGCCCAGATCATATAATCACATCATAAACAAATATATATTTGTAGGGAAAACTATATATAATGTAGGGAAAAGAACCATAAAAAAAAACACATTTCTTCTTAAAAGGGACAAAAAAATTATACTTAAAGCATCAGAAACCCATATGACTGTTAGGTAGTTATGCATAATCAGTTACAGTACACGAAGATCATCAAACTGTACATAATATCATTGATCTAGTGTGATTTGATAGCTGAGGATTATTTAAGTAGTCAGGCATGTGCTACAATCTGACGAGAAGGTGCTGGTTTGCAAGTAATTTGATTAAATTTAAGCAAATGATTGCTGCATAATTTCAACCAGCAAATGAGCATAAATATGTCATGTTTGACATTTGGCATCTGCTTTCAATTCAAATGGAGAAGAATGGTGCAAAACAAAACTTTTAAAATGCTTTTAAGTTTAGTGTACACACCCCACATCTTTACTACAGCACATAACATTCAGCGTTTGCAGTCCAAAGCACAAAATCCAAGTGACCCATTCTTAAGAAAGAAATTCCACCTTAAATGGAAGTCACTACTTACATTTCCTTTAGTCTTTTGCCACCCTGTTCACGTTTTTGTGCCACACTGTGTAGTTACCACGGTACTAGGAAGAGTATTCATGGTAAATAAGACAAAGGTCTTAATGTCTGGACGCAGCCTCAAGTTACAATGAACACACAAAGTTTTCCCTCTGAGAGAAAGTGGAAGTTACATTTTCCCTCTGTGTTGGTCCCCTAAATTCATTAATTCATACATGTTTTTCCTACTGTTTCTGAAAAATGTCCAACTAAAGCAAGGCTAAGATGTGAACATGGTTTTGTAGTAAATTTTAAAAGTACTGTAGGATATATTGTCTGAAAGACAAGTTATGGTAATATTGTTCTCTAAGGTGGTGTCCTTCTCTCCTAACCATTGCCTGTGGTTTTTAGTGAGATCTATTTCATCTGTTTAGTGTAAAATACAGAACTGGGATTTTCATTATTATATTTAGATAAAAAAAAAAAAAAAACATTAAAACCACTGACAGGTGAAATGAATAACTGGTGGGATATAGTAAGGATCTAAGTGTACAGATCTATTCGACTTTAACAAGGGCCAAATTTTGATGGCTAGACGACGGCGTCAGAGCATCTCCAAAGTGGCAGGTCTTGTCGGGTGTTCCTGGTATGCAGTGATTAATACCTATCAAAAGAAGAGCTACTGTAGCACAAAATGCTTGAAAAGTTAATGCTGGCTATGACTGAAAGGTGTCAGAACACAGGTTTTGTATGTCAGTAAAGAAAGTAGCGTATTACATAAGAGACACTTTTCAGACAAAGACATAATGAAGGCTGCTGGATTTTGCTGCAAAAATTAGGAGCAAGTGCGACAGTCAAAGTCTCCTGAAGAACCGTGGCTGCTCCTGCAAGATGCTTGATAAAACTTACAGCTCATTTCCTTATAAAACTGCACTAATTCTACCTGAGACTACTAATCAATATCGACTTTGTTTCATTTATTACTGTTTACTGCTCTTTATAGTACTTTTTAATGTAGAAATATTTCATTTCATTATTTTTGAAGGCATCTTTGCTCTACAACATTTATTTGCATGTGTCTAAGACTTTTGCACAGTACTGTATAAGTGGAGTGTGATATTCTTTTCCCTGGTTCCTTTCTCAGTGGCCCCAGATTGTAGGTCAGAATATGCTGCTGGAAAAGAGGGAGAATATTCACTCACTTTCAGTAACCGATTATCCTGGTCAGGGTAATGGTGGATCCGCCACTTATCCTAAGTGTGAGGTGGGAATACACCTTGGATGGGACCTTCATAGGGCACCATGCACACACACATTCCCACACTTATTCTCGCCTTAGGGAAATTTATCTCAGTCAAACCAGCTAGTGGCATGATTTTGAGAGGTGGGAGGAATTGGAAAGAAATCCATGCAAACACAAAGGGAACATGCACAGAATTCCCAAACAGAAAGTAGACCAAGCTCAGGATCGAACCTGGAAGACTAAGGCTACAAGGAGTCAACACTACCCACTACAACATCGTGCTGCCAGGAGGGAGGATATAGAACAAGAAAACAAGAATGAGACAATTGTTATCTGTAAACATTCAGCTAAGTTAAAAAAAAAAAAACCTATTATACTAGTTTCTTCTGTTGAATACACACACCAACAGAAGAAGTAGACACTTTCACTATGCAGTCAGGACTTGTGTAATATGAAGGTTGCACGAGAGAGAAATACCTCTCACGACATAGAAGTGAAATTAAACTAATATGCCTAATCATAAGTATAAACAGAATGTGCGCCATCAAGCCATTGTAGTGTAGACTTCTCCACTGATGTCATTCACCAAAAGCACTGACATTTTCTCTTTAAAAGGTTATATAGGTGTTTTAGTACTGAGTGGTAAACATGCAACACGGTGAGCTGTGACTATTTGATGTTATCCCACTAAAGAGGGAATATATTTTTTCACAGTAATTAAATATATGCACGTATATGTGATGTGTGCATGCCCTCAACCTTCACACAGAAAAACAGACTGTAACCCATCTCCTGATAATAATTAATCCATTGTGGTTAATTGTTAATTCTCAAAAAGACCAATGTAGGGATAGTTGGTTAGTCGGTTGTAGATTGAAATCCATATTTATTTTTTTGCATTTTGAGATTATTATTATGTTTTGCTACATAATTCATTGCTAAAAATGAAAAAATCATATTCTGGCATTAATTAAATTCACATTTTTTGTTATTTAAAAAGGGAGCCACTTTACTGACACAGAAAATCCCAGTTAATGGTGTGATATCCAAGTGTCACTATATTTATTGATTTCTCCTCATTAACCGCTTTATCCTGGTTAGGATTGTGTTCCGGAGCCTGTATACACACACACACACACACACACACACACACACGCACGCACACATATGCATTTATTCATGCTTAGGGGCAATTTATGCTGCATTTGTGGTACAATATAAGTGATCATTTGCAAGTAACGCCATTTCCCATCTCGGAATGCCCAATATACAAAGTAGAAAAAAAACCATGGATTTAACCGCATTTTTAGTTACAGGCCTGAGTGACTGTTGGTGCTGTTCTACTATAGTGAACTTCAACCATTCATGCAACACTTTTGGACTAGAACTGCACCACAGCAACAACAGTGGATAAAATAGTAGCATTTGCAACAAGCTAGCTGGCTTATGATAATGATAACTCTAATGTTGATTATTACATTCTCAAATCAGTGATTATTATGATCAATGTTATAGATTTAACTAAGCACTGTGTCTGTACATTAACTGATCTAAAGCCACTAGTGTTATAAACTAATTTAAAAGTAGAGAAGGGGTCTGGTACACTGTTCACAGTGCATACAGCTATGTTGAGTTGACATCACTCTGTAAATGGAGAAGGATCTGGTAGTTGAGAAGACTACGCTAATTTAACAAGTTGAAATTTCATATTTTCTGTGGCTTTTCCAGCTCTCAGTTGCAGTTTTAAGTTGCAACTTTGCCTTGAATGCAGCATTAGTCACCAGTCAAACTACCAGTATGCTTTTGGGAGGTGGGAGGAAACTGGAAAACCCAGTGCAAACCCAAACATACACAAAGAAAATAGAAAACTAACCACTAACATTTGTGATGAGAAATGTGCCTTTTTTGGAGTCTGATTAGAATGATATATTGATATATTATAATAAAATGTTAACAAATAACAAATGTTCTGTTTTGTACTTTAGTATTTCTCTGATTAATATTTTTTTCATATACCTACTCAAAGAATGAAAAGTTCCAGAATTATTTCTGTTTCATAAAAAATGCTTTATATATTGAAAAAATTCCCTTATAATTAAGCTGTATACCTAGTATAAAAAAAAATCCTTTATGTTTTATATCCTAGCTCGGGGCATCCAAAATCTTGCGTGGTTTTAGTGCTTGTGTCATGTCTGAAAACAAGGTTTATTCAAGTTTTTAATGTATCTGTTTTGGCCAGCTTTGAAGACTGCTCTCAGACTGCTTTTATTATGTTTAGTGCAAATATGTTTATGTATAATATGTATGAAATTGATATTAATAGATTTTCCTTATTTGTTTTTCTCAGGTGACTTATCTCCAGTACAAATGTCACCTATCTCTCAGTCACAGTTCATTCCACTGTCTGAGGTACTATGCTCAGTCATATCCGACATGAATGTTGCTAACGTCATGGTCAACCAAGAAGCACTAATTAATCACATGATGAAGGCCCACCCAGGTACCATGTTACAACAAATTCATAACCCATTTTAATATTATTCTGTGCATTCTTTATATCATTTCAATATATACGGAAAACTTCAATCTAGTCAGAACATCACAATTACAATGTTTAGTTTGTTGTTCAAGTAAAAAATTATTTATGGCTTTCTTTTAAATATTAAGGAATGGCCATTCCCACTCAAGATATCCTCTACAATGCTCTGGGAGCTCTCATTAAAGAGAGAAAGATTTACCACACTGGAGAGGGATACTTCATTGTTACACCTCAGACATACTTTATCAGCAACAACATGGTGAAGGAGAAGAACTGGTGGACAACTGATAATGACAATCTCTCTCCTCCTCCCATCACGTACCTGATGAGCAATGAGAGCTATGTGGATGCTTCTACTGAAGTACCCATTATGGCGCACTGCAAGTCCTGTAGTTGCTTCACACCTCAACTAACTGCTCCTCCTTCTGTCCAGGAGCAGTCTATCAGCATAAGTGAATGCACTGGGAAAAGCCTTAAGTGGCCCAGAGAACACAAGCCAACTGTCCAACACCAGTCCACATCTACAGCTGCAGACTACCAGGCTAGTGAAATCAGCAAGTCTACAACAACTAGCCGTAAGGACAAGGAAAAAACTGGACGCAAATTTGGCCTCAACTTGTTTCGTCGTAACACGGGAAAGAAGGAGAATAAGCTAAAGAAGGAATATGCCACTTTCTCTGGACAGTTCCCACCTGAGGAATGGCCAGTCAGGGATGAGGATGATCTTAATAACCTTCCCAGAGATTTGGAGCATGCTATCATTAAACGGATCAACCCTGAGTTAACTGTTGACAACCTTGTCCGCCATACAGTCCTAATGAAGAAAATGGAAGAAAAGGCAGAGAGAGTGACAAAGGCCTTGACTACTGACAAAGGCATGTCCACAGAGATTCTGCTCCCTAAGCAAAGGCACCATTCAACCAAAGCTGCTGGCAAAAGATCAGCCTCTAAAGCCAATCGGAGCAAGAGAAGAGTTCCCTCGGCAAAAGAGAAACAGAGGACAAAGAGTAAAGATATTCCATGTGATGACGATTTACAGGGAGATGATCTCATCCCATCTTGCCTCAGGCCTGAATTAGTCCTAGATGAGCCTGCCCATCACGAGGATTGTACAGCTTTGGATGCAAAATTTGTCTATAAGAAACGCATAGAGGATCCATTTCAGTCAATTCCAGGATGTCATACAGCTGTCAATCAGAAAGAACTAAGGAGGAGAGAAGCCAAGACCTCTAGTCGACGAGAGCGAGCAGGCCACAGGTCAAAGTCCTGGGATCCTCATCATGTGAAAGGGGTCACTGAAGAGGTGCAGAAAGCCTGCATTCTGTTCGACAGATCATGTGAGCAGCTTCATGAAAGAGGGCTGAATTTGGACTCCACCTTAGATGCTAAAACAATCAAAGAACTTCCTGGAGACTTTAGCTCTTTCTACCCTGAGAACAGCACACTGAGGATAGAAGACAAAGTCAAACAGAAAGGCGGAGAATTCAGCGATGGGAGGGTGAAGCAGATGAAACAGGTTTTACAAGCAATAGATTTAAAAGATATTTCTGATCAAAAGCTTGGTACAGACCTTGCTTCGCTTTCATACAAAACAACAGAATTACCTGTGTCATGGCCCAAACCTACAGGTCGGTGTAGACTGTCTCTTCATCTTGTTAACAGTAAGGAGGAATCGGACCACTGTCCTGACCTCCTCTCCTCACATCAGCAAACTGGCAGCATGGCAAGTAACTATCACCTGGAGAACAGTGAGCGGGTACACAGAAACACAAACCATGCAGATAGTGAAGTACACACTGATGTGGAGCACCACATTTACCAGAATGTTGAAGATGATGGTTGTAGTTCCCTCTACCTGAATGAAGAGCATGTCAATGACTTAGTTCACCCTGGTACATCTCGCTGCCGTGAGCCAGTCTGTTTCGATGGGAATTGGGACAGCTCTTTCATAGAAGAGAGCATATTAACCCTTCATCAAGACACCAAACGAGCCCCACTCAGACAGCATGAATACAGATGGCCTCAAACTGAGCACAAGCCTAGTTTGTCCCACCTACCAGCAGATACCAGCCCTGGGGGAAAGCCGGAACATGTGGATGAGAAACTGCATAAGCCCAGCCCAGGACATTCCGATCCCACTGAGACCCTGGACATCAGTATCTTTGATTATAGTCAAATAAGTGAGAGGGGCTCAGACCCTGAAACAGTACTGAAGTCTGCAGATGAAGACGATGACCAAGCGAGACGCTGGATTTGTCACTCACAGGACTACAACCAGAATCAATCAGTGGATGCTAATAACCTTCAGCCTACAAGTCTGAGTCACTGTGATCGTACTGGAGCCTGTACGGGTGAAGTATCAGAAAATCAAAGCAACACAGCAGACAGTGGGATTGACTCTCCAAGGTTAGATAGTTCTATTGGTCTGGAATTTGAAATCTAATTAAATAAAAAGGGTAGTTATTTGAAGAAATTTTATTGTTAGCATCCATGTTTTTTTTTAAATTGTTTTTAGCTGTCAACTTCGCTTTGCTAAATTTATGGAGGTGGATAAAAACTGAATATAGGCTATGATTAACGGCACTGAAACATTTAAAAAAATGTTATGATATTAATTTATTGACAGGGAATTTACCTTTCTTTTTGTTTATTTGCAGGACACGCATGAGTCTAACCTCAACTAACTCTGTGATACTGAAAGGGCTGAAACGACGTAATTTCCTACAGAACCTTGAAACGCTCCACTCCAAAACCAGCAGCATTCATCCACAAAGTTCCCTGCTCCAGCTCACACCAGTCATGAATGTGTGAACAGCTGGGTGTAGGTTAACACACGGTGCTTTGAGTTAATTCAGTTACCTCTGTATAATTGTGCATATTTATAGCGATTCCATGTAAATAGTTCTGTTGATTCGGTATTGAGTAATGCATATGGGATTTTGGGGTAATTGGACTATTGAAGTAGTTTTTTTTTTTTTGTATAATTTTTCATATTAGCTAGTAGTACCAAGATACTCTGTTTATAATGAGGGTTGCATTAGTTAACTTAATCCTTTACACTTCAAATTCAAAGTATATGAAGATCTTTGTAAATTGTGACAAAAATAAAATTAATACCTAAAGTTTTTAGGTTAGTCTTCTTTATGAGTAAAACACAGAAGCCCAGTCATTGTTCAGATAACATTAAACAGAACCTCTAAGGTCACTGATTACTCAGTGAACAGAGATCTACAAATCTACAACATGAGTTGTTTTTAATGCTATGTTTGCTATTGACTATGAAATTTAACATATATGGAAATTATACCTGCATAGTTAGCATTTTCAGGTGAAACGATTCAAGTTAATTGAAGTAAACAACCATTCTTCCAATGTGGGACTGGTAGCATTGACACTGAAATTTGCATGAATAAGAAGAGGCCCTAAAGCAGCATCTTGCAGATTAATGCATGGCAGGAAACATTAGTCCATGTTGGAATAGTTGGAATAGTTTGTCTTTACTACGCCACTTATCTTTAATGAGATGCAATTCTTAGCAAAGGTATCAACATTATATTTGTGAGGGTTTTTTTTCCAAACTTTGTTGTCTGGTAATTATCAGGCACACTTACTTAGCCTGCAGTAAAACATGCGGAAGCTTGTGGCTGCCTGTATTAAATTTCATGTAAGTAGTAAGTAGGTAAATACTCAGAGAACAGAAAACTTCCTTCTTGTCTTGTTCCTATGCCTGTTCCTTTCTGTTTACCATTACTAGGATTCCATAAAATCAATAACACTTAAAACTTGCTCTGTACGACTGGTGTGGTTTGCAAGCTACAATGAAAGTGTAGTAATAGCACTACAGAGAGTATCACATTGTCAACATAGTGGCAGGATGACAGTAATAACAACATACCCTCAAACAAAATTAATTCAAGAAGCTATCAAAATTCATTTATGCTATGCTATACAACCCCGTAATAGGCAATTGCGCATTGACAATAGTGTATATAGTCATCCAGCATACAGTCTAGTAGCTTGTTTTGAGTACTATTTGAAATATAATTCCTCAACTATGTTTGATACAGTAGGTGTGTTTCCCAAAGAACTAATATCATTAACAAAGGTTGATAGGATTCAGTACAATTTTCAGCCCAATTACCTCTCAGAAATCACAAAAAAAGACCAGAAATGGGAATTCCCACAATTCAGGAATTGGAAAAGGGATACATTTTTATTCTTTTCTCTTTCTTTTGTATTGTTGCTTAATCCAGTAGTGCTTGAGTTTCAATTCATGGACTGAAGACCGGACATTCTCCTTTAGGATTTTCTGGTAAAGAGAAGAATTCATATTTCTCTCAATTATTGCAAGTTTCCCAGGTCCTGAAGCAGTTAGCATCCCACACCATCACACTTCCACCACCATGCTTGACCGTAGGTATGATTTTTTAAAATGGAATTCTGTGTTTGGTTTACGGCAGACATAACGGGACCCCTGTCTTCCAAACACTTTCGACTCATCAATCCACAGAACATTCTCACAAAAGTTTGAGGATCATCAAGGTGTGTTTTGGCAAAATTCAGATAAGCCTTAATGTTCTTCTGGGTTAGCAGTGGATTTCATCTCGCCACTCTTCCATGGATGCCATTTTGCCCAGAGTCTTTCTGATAGTGGAGCCATGAACAGAAACCTTTATTGTTGCAAGAGAGGCTTGTAGATCCTTTGATGCTGTCCTTGGCTCTTTTGTGACTTCCTGCATGAGTAGTTTGCTGTGCACTTGAAGGAATTTTGGAAGGTTGGTCACTTCTGAGAAGGTTCACTACTGTGCTGAGTTTTTCCATTTGGAGATAATGGCTCTTTGATTCTTTGGAGTCCCAGAGCTTTTGAAATTGCTTTGTAACCCTTTCCAGACTGATGTATTTAAATCACCTTCTTCCTCATCATTTCTGAAATGTATTTATATTGTGGCATAAGGTGTTACTGGGTAAGACCTTTTAACCAACTTCATGCTGTTGAAAAAGTTCTATTTAAGTGTTGATTTGATTGAACAGGGTTTGTAATCAGGGCCCAGTTGTTTAGAAGTAAACTGATCGGATTTCGGCTATCGGATTTTGGCTACCGGATTAGATCTAATCTTGAAAATGGGTTGTTCAACAGAAAAATAGGATTCTGAAATCATATTAGATCATTTAATCTGTCGTGGAACTTAGACAACACTCACAGACTCGTCCATCCATCCATCCATCCATCCATCCATCCATCCATCCTCTACTGCTTACTCCTTTGTCAGAGTCACGGGGAACCTGGAGCCTATCCGAGGAAGCATTGGGCACAAAGCGTGGTACACCCTGGGCAGGGTGCCAGTCCATCGCAGGGCACAATCACATACACACACACACCCATTCATACACTACGGACACTTTAGACACGCCAATCAGCCAACCATGCATGTCTTTGGACTGGGGGAGGAAACCCGGGACCCCGGCACGGGGAGAACATACAAACTCCGCACACACATGGCCCCGGCGGGACTTAAGCCCCGGACCCTGGAGGTGTGAAGCGAACGTGCTAACTCTGAAGGTAAAAAATGTTTATTACAGAAAGATGGTACACAATGACATAATAAAATTCTAATTCTAAATCATTGACTCCCTTCCATAGGGACAGCAAAACACAATGACTTCATAAAATTCTAATTCAAATTTCGTGATGATTTCTACCAGTCAGTGTTAATGCTGCATCGGTCTTTTGCTCTGCATAACAAAGGACAACCCGCCTTTGTGTCAACACAGACTTCAAGGTGAAACTTTTCCACGAGCGTCCTCCGGTTTGCTTGTTGTCCAGAAAAGCTGAAAAGGCTCACGCATCCCAGCCAGGAGACGCCAAATTGTTGTGGAAATTAGACAACACTCGCAGACTCGTCTTCTTAAGGTAAAAAGGTTTATTACAGAAAGATGGTTAATGATGGTTAGACGAGCCTTGAACAGAAGAACATGTTTGTGTCTCTGTAAGCAGATAAACATTCTGTACTGATCTCAGTGACATAACATGGCCTTCTTAGGCGTTACCCTCTGGTGAGAATGAAATAGAACAAGTGCAAAAACTATTGCAAAGTAAAAATGAATAATTTCCCTCACATTTCCTCCATTTTATCATTACAAAATATGATAACTAAAATTAACAGAGAAATTACTATTCTGTGAGTACATCAGGACTTCAGAAACCTTTCCAGGTTCAACTGAATTCATCATAAAACAGACATAATGAAGTTGCTAAGGCATTTGGATATAAAGTATCCTGTCGTCAAGCAAACTTATTTTAGAGTGAAATAAGAATCGTCATGGTCAAAGGAATATTTACAATACGTGTGAAATGGATGTCAATGGGTCGTCATCGTCAGTGTCCCTGGGAGGATCTGATACCCAGTCAGGTTTAGTATACGAGTCAGGTTGGTCATCATAGGGATCGTACTCAGTCTTCATCAACATCAGCGTTTGGTCATTAGTGATTCCAACGAGGGTGGGTGGCTGTGGCTCAGTCGGTAGAGCGGGTTGTCCACTAATCCACTAATCGTGGAGTTGGTGGTTCGAATCCCAGCCCGAGTGATCCCATGCCGAAG
>JAFFST010046341.1:1987-12143 GCA_022414735.1 Noturus placidus | reverse complement strand
TGTTGAAAAAGTTTGAAATATCCAGTAAATTTGGTTCCACTTCATGATTGTGTCCCACCTGTTGTTGATTCTTCACAAAAAAATACAGTTTTATACCTTTATGTTTGAGGCCTGAAACGTGGCAAAAGGTTGAACAGTTCAAGGGGGCCGAATACTTTCGCAAGGCACTGTATAACCTTGTTTGAAGCTGTGATCTAAGAAGTACCAATATCTCTCCCGTTGCAGAGGTGAAGTTCCTGGAACTTCTTATAAGAAATCGCTCCATGTTGTAATTCTTCTCTTAATGTAATACGCGCATTTCTAATATCATTGACTCCCTTCCATAGAGACAGCAAAACACAATGACATCATAAAATCTAATTCTAAATTACTCCCTTCCACAGAGACAGCAAAACACAATGACATCATAAAATCTAATTCTAAATCAATTACTCCCTTCCATAGAGACAGCAAAACACAATTTTTTTTTCATAAAATTCTAATTCTAATTCAAAATTCTTGATTTCTACCAGTCAGTGTTAATGCTGCACCGGTCTTTCGATCTGCAGAACAAAGGACAACCCGCCTTTGTGTAAACGGGTGAAAAATTTCCACGAGCGTCCCACGGTTTTCTTGTTGTCCAGAATAGCTGAAAAGACTCACGCATCCCAGCCAGGAGACGCCAAACTGTCGTGGAAATTAGGCAACACTTGCAGACTCGTCCTCTGAAGGTAAAAAGGTTTATTACAGAGAGATGGTTAATACAGGATAGAATAAAGCAGGATAGAATAATGAGAGTACTCTGAAGCCCTTGTACTAAATCACTACTATATATATGAAACGCAGACATGACATAATTCTGTGTACCGATAAGAAGCAGTTTGAGGCAGTTCAAACAGACTTTGTTTTAGGATCTTGGAAGATGGTTAGACGAGCCTCGAACAGAAGAACATGTTTGTGACTCTGTAAGCAGATAAACATTCTGTACTGATCTCAGTGACATGACATGGCCTTCGTACAGTGATAAAGTGGATCAAGTATACAATAGGCCAGTGGTTTTGGGGGCCCCCCGCGCCTCAACAATTTGGTGTGAAAAATAAATTCTCACTCACACAGACACACACAATCAATTCCTAATGTAAAGATGTAAGATGTGTTTTAAAGACATCTTGCAAAAGGGGGGCCTCGCCCTGGAAACGCTTGGGAACCACTGCAATAGGCTACCAATTAAGCCTTTCAGTACAGAAAATTAAAAAGAAAAAATATTTTGTTCCACAAAATCATCCCTCAAACAGCTGTCAATATAAAACAAAAATAATATACTTAATTTTACCTGTCATTTGTCACAGTAATTACAATGACAATCATCAGTGATGAACCAGTGAAAAGTAGTTTCTCTTTTAATTTATGTATTTATTAATTTTCATATGATTAATTTACATGTGATTCATTTACATGTGATTCATTTTCATGTGATTCGTTTACAAAAGTAGTTTCTAACAACTGCATCCCTTATTGCTCTCCACACATGAAGAACTCGGAACATCTTTTTTTTTTTTAACAAATAAAAACACAAAGTGACCCCATGCTAGCTAATCTACCTGTTGTTATTTACATAGCTAGTAGCTTACATTGTCATATGTAGTAGGATTTAGAGGATTAGTGATCCGGATTTGGTCATCTTGAAAAGTTTGTATCTGGATCAGGGTGATCCAGTCCCATGTTGCTTTGAAAAACCAACACAAAAGTAGGGATGGATTACTTGATCCTGGATCACAAAACATGGGATTTTCAAATCTGGTTAAGTTATGGGTGGGTTAAAATTGGTTAGCCTGGGTCCCATTTGTTCTTCATTGGTCTAATTTAAACCCACACCTTGGAATCAATCCGTGGATGCTGATACGCTTCCGCTGAACATGTAAAAAACGACACAACACTATTCCTATAAACTAATTTGTGACATGTAACTTAAAATGGAAGTGTGCCACCTGTACCATTGACTCAAATGGGAGAGGGCGGGGTTAAAATAGAACTGCAGCTAGCCACTAAAGGGCCTCAGGGGCATTTTAGCTTCACTTTTGACTTCCTGTCACAGCCTCCACTAGTGGTGGGAAGTTCGGATCATTTTACTGACAGAAATGATTAGTTCACGTCTCGAGTCTTTGGGTACGAGTCGTTCGTTCAATCCGTTTCCGGTACTGCATGGTGTATTGCCTATGTAGCGGGCACCGGAAGAACGAACGACTCGAACCCAAAGATTCAAGACGTGAACTAATCATTTCTGTTTCCGGTACAGAACCTAAGGGGATGTTGCTGCGCATGCGCGGTCAAAAATGAACGGATCACTCTCTGAGACAACTCGTTATTCCGTATTAAAAAATTCGTTCAAAATGAATTAATTTAATAATAATAATTTATCAATTTGTATAGCGCTTTTTACAATGGTACATTGTCTCAAAGCAGCTTTACAGAAATATAATTTTTACATTTACAAGCGACTTACTAATGAGACACACTCACACACCAATGGTAGCAGAGCTGCATGCAAGGTGCTAGCTTGCCATTGGGGGCAACTTAGGGTTCAGTGTCTTGCCCAAGGACACTTCGGCATGGGATCACCCGGGCCGGGATTCGAACCGCCAACCCACCGGTTAGTGGATTAGTGGACTAGTGGACAACCCGCTCTACCGACTGAGCCACCGCCCTAATCGTTTATGAACGACACATCACTAGCCTCCACCCATATATTTGAAATCAGATTAAACATAAGCATGGAAAAAAGCGCCCCACTGTGGCTGCAATGGTTAAATAAACCGGGAAAAACTAACAGTCAGGAAGCTGAAGGCTGTTCAACAACTCCATAAACATCTAGCTTCTTAAAATCCCCTCGCAGAAATAAAACTGCCACAGTCAAATTACCTAATGTTTTGGAAAGGCAAAACGAGCTCCGCTTTAAAGATATCACAGAAATCTTAAGCACATTTGCGGAGTTTCAAATATCGAAAATAGGCACTGTGTGTTAAGTGATACCATTAGTAGCAGGAACGGCTGAAAGAAGATATCTGATGTGAGTGCTTATAAAGTCACCATCTACAGTAGATTCACAGTGGTGTTTTTGCATTCAGGACGGACTGAGCGCCGGTCCGCTAGGGGGCAGCAGCGCGCAGTCGGGTTACGGAGCGTCTTTCTGCTCATGCGCTTAAACGCACTTGGCGCCAGCGCTCCTGCGGGCAGTGTGAGAGAGGTCCAGAGCGCAGCTGTGCTGTGTAGACGCAAACAATCCCAGGTCTCTAGGCCGCCGATTACCTAAATCCTGCAAATAGCACTCCTTCCGCTGTCTTTCACACCGATCTAAGGACAAACAGGTTGGAAAGTCTGTACATCGTTGGCTTTTTAATTTCAATATTAAAGGAGTAGTTTATATTGCGTATCCAAATTAATCCGTGTTTCTTCAGGTTGAACTTTCCAAGTGAGCCTAGCCAGCTAAGCGGCTAACTAGCGTGTTCTAATGACAATGTTATTTGTCTTTTAGCTGTAATCCGGGTTTAATCGATTAAACAGTACTCTATTCTGCTGGTTTGTTGTGCTGATAAATGAGCAGACTTTGGCGAATGGTGGTTGAATCGTCGTGGTTTGTGAAGGCTGTAAACGTCATGAAGTTTAATGGCGGTAGCTTGTAGTGCGCTGGATGTAGCTGGATGTGGTGCGCTGTAGCAAGACGGTAGGCCATGTTGTTTCACCGAGCTGAGAATGTGTGCTGTAACCGCGCAGCTAGCATTCTCCTCACTGCTCGGAGGTAGCTGCTGACTCTGACTCCAGCAGGCCTGACCAGCTTCGACCCGCTCTCAGCAGGCTGTACTGACGCGTAGCTTTATTTCATCGTTCCAGAGCGCTGTCGGTTATGTAAGATGGGGGACGCCTTTCCCGGGCTTTTCTTGCGGATGTCTCGGCGATGGTTAGCAATTTTATTAGAAATCCGTTTGAAACATTCGTGATTATCAGTCTAGCTGACTATGGACGGGTTACTGACTTTCTACATCGTGCTTTTAACGTTTTAAGGACGGGTGTATGCTTTTTCATGGCGGTAGCTCGAGTTGCGTAGCTACACGGCTGTGAGGGCGGAAGCTAGCGGCGGCCATTTTAGAGCTAGTTAGCTGTTCGAGTCAGAGCCGCACAAGATGCCCACCGCGAAAGGCGGTGTAATTCTCTGAAGAGGCCGAGTCAGAATGTGAGTGAGCACACTCCGGGGTTTTGACACAGGACCGAACAACAAGGTTCAGCGCGGCACTGCATCTGAAGCGGTGGAGTCGAGATAGGAAATCTAGTTTATGTACTAGCCAAATGGCTAGTTAGCTGATATTGCGTGCTTCAGGAAGCTAACTAGCCAAGCTATTTAGCCAGCTAACTTAGCCAACAATGGCATTCTTCTATTTTTACTCACTGTACAGTTGAATGCTGCAAGTTTTCCCGTCCGCAAGGATCATAATGAAGGTTTAATGCCGCGTCTAGATAAACTCGCCATAGTTCTGGATAATTATTAATAGTTTTTGGTATTTAAAGAATTAATGAGAACTTTGTTTTAACGGGTAATACCTAGCAAGCTAGGTTAGCTAAAAAAAATCTGTATCGGCTAACACTAGCCCGTTTTTAGCAAAACAGAGATTTGCTAACTAGCTTAATGGTAATAGCCAGGTAGCATTGTTATTGTTTGTTTTGCTAAATAGTTTTCTCCAAATTGCCTTTTTAACTAAATAAATGTTTTGTATTTATCACCTGTCCCTTTGTTTTTGTTCGTAGCATGTTCAGTCTAAAATGTGGGGTTTGTTGTTTATCACCTCAGCACTGCAGGTGTTAGCCTGGTGGTCAAGCAGGATGCAGTAATCTTGTTTCACAGGTTCAACCAGAGGTCTATTCCTTGGACTATCCAGGATTAACATACCAGTCATTAACTTGTCTTACAATGTTTATATTTTTTACTTTAATGTCCTTTATGTGCAGCAAGCATTTATAAGTGTGTTGTTTTCTTCCCAACAGGCCAGACCCCGCCTGACTCGAGCTGACCAAGAAGG
This sequence comes from Noturus placidus, assembly GCA_022414735.1. Taxonomy (NCBI): domain Eukaryota; kingdom Metazoa; phylum Chordata; class Actinopteri; order Siluriformes; family Ictaluridae; genus Noturus; species Noturus placidus. The sequence goes on along the minus strand of JAFFST010046341.1, from coordinate 7,095 downwards.
TCCCAAGCAATTTTTTTTTGTTCTGAGAAAGCGGTGCTCCTTGAGCAGCGCTAAGTTTCACTTAATCGGGAAGACGGAAGTCGTCAGGCTGGAGTGTGTCCTGATGGCCGAGTCAGAGACTGAGTGTGACACACCAGGCCTTGACACGCTGGGGTCTGAGTGTGTCATAACTCACACGCAAGTCGGTGACTTGCACTATGCAGCGGAAACTGAGATTATGACCCAAGAGGACAAGAGGCTTGATCTGGAAGCCATTCATGGCGATCTTGGGGCTGTGTCTTGTGTTGATGGTGTAACGGAGACAGACCACGACTACATTAAGTCTGAGGTACATCATGACCCACAGTACTTTGGAGGCGCAGACATGAAAGGCAACGAGGCTCTGCTTGGTGAAGTGCTGCTTAAGACAGAGATGGGTGGAGCTTGTGCAGAGCACGTCGTGAAGGTTGAGTCAGACCATGGAGGAGAGCTGACAGTGGAGTCGGAGAACGGTGTCATCATTCATGAAGCCCAGGGTCTTCAGTGCAACGAGTGTGGAGAGATATTTGGCAGCATGTCTGATCTGCATCAACACTTTGAAATCCATAAAGCAACCCATCCCTACATTTGTATCCAGTGCGGTGAGAGCTTTGCTGTGGAAGCTAGTCTGAGGGGGCACATGAAAATACACATGAAGGAGAAGGGCTACGCCACCACCGGTGTGGAGATGGTTGGTAAAGGGGTCATCGACGCATTCAACCTCAAACCACATCAGTTGATGCATTCCCCTGAAAAGCCACACAGATGCTCTGAATGCGGGAAGAGCTTTGCTGCAGCCATCACACTCAGAGAACATATGAAAATGCATTCTGATGACAAGCCCTACAAATGTACTCAGTGCAGGAAGAGTTTTGTCCGCAGGCGCCATCTAAAGAAACATCAGGAGCTGCATGCTCGTGAGAAGCCATTTACCTGCCCTCAGTGTGGGAAGGGCTTTGCTACTGCTTCAAATTTGAAACAGCATCAGAAGACACATGTTGGTGAGAAGCCACATCGATGCTCCCAGTGTGGCAAGTGTTTTGCTGCAGCAGCCACTTTGAGAGAACATCAGCGAATCCACTCTGGTGAGAAACCCTATAAGTGTACCCAGTGTAGGAAGAGCTTTGTAAGAAAACGCCACTTGAAGAAGCACCAGCTGGTGCACCAGGGTGGCAAGCCCTACCGATGCTCTCAGTGCGACAAAGGTTTCAATCACTCCTCGTCCCTGTCACGACACCACAAAGTCCATCTTGAGGCCAAAATGTTTGCCCAGCCTGATAAGGAGTTCCCCTTTGATGCGCCTATGAAGAGGGGCATGCACACGGGTGAAAAGCCATACAGCTGCAACCACTGTGAGAAGAGCTTCAGTCACTCTTCGTCGCTGTCCAGACACCAGAGAACTCATTCTGATGGGAAATCCTACACTTGTGCCCACTGTGGCAAGAATTTTAATCATTCCTCCTCTCTCGCAAGACACCAACGTGTCCATTTGGATGAGAAGACCTCTTACAGTGCTATTCCCACAGGAAAGGGATTCCCTCCTACTACCATCCTGAAACAGAGGATTCTGCAGAGTGAGAAACCATACCGGTGTTCTCAGTGCGGAAAGGGTTTTAGTCACTCCTCCTCCCTCTCAAGGCACCACAGAATTCACATTGATCAAGCTCACCACTAAGGTGGCTGTGGTATTTTACAGTTTGTCCCAACTTTGTTTCAGGCCAACCTCAAATCATGTGTGTTTTCATAGAGCTAAGATGAAAGGAAAATCTAATGTTTATTCTTGGTCTATCGAAAGATCTTGAAGCTGTACTAAAAATAAACTGGTTAAGTCCTTTAACTTTTACAATTTAAGAGTGATCAATTTCAATATCTGGTATGGTTGACTGAGCTGATGCTGATCTTGTGCAGTGTGCATATATAGCTTGCTGCCTTCAGTTTGACATCTGTAAGATAATGTAGCAATTTCATCCTTAATGACCAGGTCAGTTATGCTCTTTCTCATACCCCTGAAAAGAAATTAGGGTGGATAACTTAAGAGGTTGTTTAGAGCTTTAGATGTATAATTGGTGACCAAGTAAAGTTTCTGCGAGACTGGAGGAACCCACCGCCCGCCACCAAAGTCCCATGTATCTTTACCCATCGTGTCTTGTTCATGGCCTGTTCAGATGCTATCGTTTGTAAATAAGTGCTGGTTTTTATATACATATGTATAGGTGCGTGTGCAGTTCTTTTACACATTGAGCATTTTGTATGACCCAGTCTGTCTTAACCATCTTTATTTTGAAAGTAGGCAGGTACTTGAAAGTTTCACTGGCTTCAGGCAAGCTGTTGGCAAAGGTGCAAGTCTGCATAAAATTTTCACCGTTGCTTTCAGCGGCATTTAAAATCAGCTGTAGCATGCTTTCAGTGATGAGCCTGTGGTCAGACGGCTTCATTCTAAAATGAGCTGCAAGAAATTTTGACCTGAGAGTGGCAAATTGTCATTTCTTTTGAATTGTCTAACTTACCGACTGACTTTAGAATACCTAGTTTGACAGAATTCATTGTATGCTTGCAACTCAGTGTAATTTGATCTAAATGTTCCCTCTAAAGCATTGCTTAACTAGTTCCCTTTGGTACTCTACAACTTGTTACTAATGGGTAAATTGTGCATATTTGCGTTCAATCCTAATGTCATCGCTGTAGAACTAGTTCAGACATCCATATATAAATATAATCTGTAGTTAACTGCATACATGCAGCAAATTATCAAAATTTAGTGTAAGATTGTGTAATTATCATTACAATAAAATAGCTTGCTCTTGATTAATTTCTTTCAAAATTCCATGAAGAAACACTTTCTACTTTAAAGTTCTGTGTATGGGGAAGATCTTTTACATACTGATGTATTTTTTTAATATGGTTTGGGTAATTGAAAGGGAAAAGAGGAATACTGTTTTTATGGGAGTAAACATTATATTGAACTTTTCTTTTTGAATAATTGTGCTTCAACTCATAGCATATGCTTTTTCATTGTGTTAGATAGGTGCCTTATTGCATGCGGTGTAGAAATGTTTGAGCTGTAATAGAAGGAAAAAAAAAGTTTGGCTCTTCTCCCTATGTTTGCATACTAACCAACATTTTACTTTTGACTAGGCAACTTCTGTTTTGCTTTTCTGTATATGAATATATGTTTATGCTGTTACTGTTGTCTTTTAAGTTCACTATTCATCAGCTGGTCTCATTGTAGAAAAACTAAAGGTTAAAAAAAAAGAGAGAAAAAGGTCACAACACCTTTTTGATTCATATTTTGTTTGCCCTCTTAAATGGTCAAATCTTGTTCCATGTCTTTACCCCATCTTTGAGTGGCACACATGGATAAATAAAGGTTCTTGACTACCTGTTTTGTATTTTGTTTGCTTCTTTAAATCAGTGAATATTATTTATTGTTTTAATTGACGTGCTTGTTTCTAGTGAGGATGTCTTTTCTGTAATTTGTTTAACCAGCTTTCTAAATAGGGCTCTGATCAACATTTGGTATAATGGACGAATCAGATTAGCGTTGTATCATGATTAAAAATAAAGATATTACAATCCACAAATATATGTAGTGTGATTTACAAAAAATAATTTCACAGATGCATTGAATGAGATCCACAAATGTTAGTTTCACAAAAATATTTGACATGTGCATTTTATTTATGTTTTTTTTTTTAACAAATGTTTGTCCCACAACTCTGTCCTGCATTCAGTTGTGGAGCGTTGTTTTGAAACATTTCTAGCATCCAGAGTGCACGAATTGTTTGACTCCGCCCACCGTGTCCTCAACCCAATCAGATAACGGCCTCATCATCTAACAGCGTCATTGTAACATCTAAAAGAAACCAGCAACATTTGAGACATAAATGCACTGTTATTATCGATGAGTGGTCTGATGTAATAGTAATCAGTGATTCAGTAAGGATTCTTTATACTGATTCAAACCGTTAAAGTGCCCGAGTCTGTTAGCACGGTTTGTTTAGAGAATGTAATGTCATTAGCCCATGAATTGGATGGCACACTGGTCGTGCTCTGTTTAGACAGGCTGCCTGTGAGGACCTTTTCTTGCTAAGATCTTTTCCTCAGTCTTTAATCTTACCACACTCAATTTACTGTGAAATCACAACTCTGGTTTTGTCGTGGATTCGGGAGTGATGCAGGCAACACTGGTAAAAACATTCCCTTAAAATAATGTATGACAATGTTGCTTGTTTTAGACGGTTTGATCCACACTTCTGTCGTGATTCCTCTTGAACATACACGTCAGAGAGCCTTGTAATATGACTATTCCTATCCTGACTAAAACAAAACGTGATTAGTCTGAGCCAAAACGCGCTATGATTGGCCTGAGTAGACGATGGGGGAGTCCAATTATTTGTGTGCGCTCTTTACCCTAGAAATCCACAAATGTATGCAAGGCAGAGCTGTTATGACCGAAACATATACAGTGCCTTGCGAAAGTATTCGGCCCCCTTGAACTGTTTGACCTTTTGCCACATTTCAGGCCTCAAACATAAAGATATAAAACTGTAATTTTTTGTGAAGAATCAACAACAGGTGGGACACAATCATGAAGTGGAACAAAGCTTGGGAAATATTTCTGTATCCAAATCCGGCTTTAAACTTCTTCTCAACAGTATTTCGGACCTGCCTGGTGTGTTCCTTGTTCTTCATGATGCTCTCTGTGCTTTAAACGGACCTCTGAGACTATCACAGAGCAGGTGCATTTATACGGAGACTTGATTACACACATATGGATTCTATTTATCAACATTAGACATTTAGGTCAACATTGGATCATTCAGAGATCCTCACTGAACTTCCAGAGAGAGTTTGCTGCACTTGAAAGTAAAGGGGCTGAATAATTTTGCTCGCCCAATTTTTCAGTTTTTTATTTGTTGAAAAAACTTTGAAATATCCAATAAATTTTGTTCCACTTCATGATTGTGTCCCACCTGTTGTTGATTCTTCACAAAAATTACAGTTTTATATATTTGTTTGAGGCCTGAAATGTGGCAAAAGTTCGAACAGTTCAAGGGGGCCGAATACGTTCGCAAGGCTCTGTATATGTG
>JAFFST010046338.1:77977-104818 GCA_022414735.1 Noturus placidus | reverse complement strand
TTGATGTTCCGAAACACTTAAGTGTGACAAACATGCAAAGGAACAGGAAATGAGGAAGGGGGCAAACACTTTTTCACACCACTGTAACAGGGTCTGTGAAGGATTGTGTCAATCAAATGAGTAAATCTAACCAGTGATTACATTTAGCCTGTTTTAACATGAAGGCTAGGACAAATGTACAAAAAACACAAAGACTTTATATGTTCCAACTGACAAAGAGACAAATTTACGAGGATACTGTAATGCAATGTTCCTCTGTAGTAGTCCTTCTTCTTTTGCTGTAGCTAGCATTTCATTGTAGTAGAGTTTGACAGTTATTTCTACGGCATTAACCTTTAGTGCATGATTTACCAAATACAGTGCTATTTTTCAAATGGATGTTTGAGTGAATGCCATTTTTTGAAAAATTTATCTCATTCATCAGTGAACTTGCATTTCCTCTTTGTCAGCTCTATGTCAGCTCTGTGGTTGATAATTTCCAGAATGTAATAGTGGGTTTTAAATCCTTTCCCACAAATCAAACAAATATGTTGCAATCACATTGCTGCTTCATCTAGTTAATTTTTTCATTATGCTTTCTCACATATGTACATCTGCACCTCTTAAAAACCACACATGACATGGTATAGAATGCTTCTTTAAAAAAAGCTTTTACATTTTGACCCTTAAGAAGCATTCTATGCCACATCATTATTCTAACTGAAAAATGAGACAACTGAGAGATTCCTTTTCATCATGATGACTTAGGTTGTTGATAAATTTTGCCTGACAGATGCCTGGTGCTTGAGACAGGATATTTGACAGGACCTGTAATGGAATTCCTTGGTCTACTCCAAACACTTCTGAGTCTTTGCCATGTGACTGCCAAGAAAATATGGGAAGACATTTATTTATACTCCATCAAAAGTCTACCTATACATTTTTGACTTGAAAGAGAACACACAGGTATCAACCAACTCTTCTTTAAGAAACAGAAATTTGTTCTAGTTTGCCCAAGTCTTCCAAGAGTTGCCATGTGCTGTGTTCAGTCAAACCTCTGCCCGCTCAATGTTTTACACTCAGGAGAGACCAGAGAGCTAGATTCTTTCCACATTTTGCCATGCAGTAGTAAGGTGTTATGAGGATTAGAATAACCTAGCTCAAATCTGTGGAAATTTGAAAACAAGGACGAGCATAACGGAATATGGATAGACAAGCCAAACAACGTAAGACAACTAGTGCAGTGCCGAACGTGACTATACGTGACCAGTGCTAATGAACCAAAATGTGAAACAGGTCAAATAAGACATGTGACTAGGTGCAGTGGCTGATTGGAATCATAGTCTCTAGTCCTTCTCATATTACATGGCATCTCGTAAGTTTACAGTTAGAAATTATAGATCAGATAACCTTTCAGCTTGTAAGTCAAGAGGTGTGAAGCTGGCAAAATGCTTCAGCCATCTAGTTAGAAATTACCAAACTTTTGATTATGGACCTTTTTTTTAAAAAAAAAAAGAAAAACATTTCCACATCTTACACACTATCAGTGGCGTTACTGCCATATTGTGTTTGACTGGCAACAGAGAAGATTAACCAAACAAGCAGGCACATTCAGCAACTCGTAACATCTGCACTTTACTTTTTTACCAAATCAGGTAAAAAAAAAAAAAAAACATACAGGCTGCCCTTATGCAAATCACCAGCTTCCCAATATTCATTAGAGTAGATGATAGACCCATCAATACTGGAAAACTCGAGACAGATTGTTGTTGACCTGTACAAGGTCAAGTCAGTTAATCGATATATTGCAAGTTACAAAATCATCTACAAGACGCACATCCATAACAAGATGCTGTTTAAAGGTTGCACAAAAGAATCCTTTTTTGAGACCATCTCATGCAGTTGGAATAGTGTGGTGTCACAGACCAATGTTGGCATGAATAGCATTGGCATGTTTGGTAAATAAAGGGAGCAGACACACACTGTAAAATGTGATGATGGATCTGTTATACTTTAGGGCTGTTTTGTGGCAGGTGCTCCATTTGTGACAATTGATTCAATCATGAATTCTGCCAAGAGATTCATTAATAAACATCCTAAGATATGTTAGGCCAAAATCTGGTTGTCTTAGCTACAGTAGGAAGTTCGATAAGCATGTTTTAGCAAGATAATGACCCCCAAATATATTTTCAAATCAAGCAAGTGAAATTTCAGTGCAATAGGTGATCAAGCTGAACGGAAAGTATAACTTTAGCCAGAGTACTTCATTCAATGTTGTTAATCTGGCCATGCACAGACAAATTAATGGGTCTCCATTTAATTATTTTAATTAATTTAATGGGGCGGCTGTGGCTCAGTTGGTAGAGTGGGTTGTCCACTAATCGTAGGGTTGGCGGGTGGTTCGATTCCCAGCCCGGATGACTCCGCATGCCGAAGTGTCCTTGGGCAAGACACTGAACCCCAAGTTGCTCCCAATGGGAAGCTAGCACCTTGTATGGCAGCTCAGCTACCATTGGTGTGTGTGAATGGGTGAATGAGAGACAGTGTAAAGCGCTTTGGATAAAAGCGCTATATAAGTGCGCCATTTACCATTTTTACCATTTAATTAAGTAAGTATATAACACCACTCAAAATAATAATTTCAAACAAATGATAAGACAGAAATCATGAAAAATCAGCAAGAAGAGAGAATCAGCCAAGACATTGGAGGACTTAATCAACAAAGAAAGGGGGAGGGGAATTACAGCATTTATTTGACTTCTGTAAGGAGACAATATGCATACCAACTAATAATTCATTCTTTGCAAAGCCCATAAACACCATAAGAAAAAAAATAAAATAGTAGAACATAATGAGAACTTAAAGTCTGTAAGTACATCTAACTGCAGTTCATAAACTAGCCACATGGAATTTTTTTATTATAGGTATGGGACTTGTAAAATTTGCATGTTGTAATGCACCAGGCAATGGCATAAGGGACAAAGCCTTTTATAAAGTTTGTACAAATGTTAGTGTGGGCATAAACTAGACAAAGTAAGAGCAATATTGAGGTCCCACAATGGTATATACTTTTGTAAAGGATGCTTACATTTTTCTTGAAAGCTCAGGTGGTAGGCTTTGCAAACAATTATTTATAACCACCTTCAGTTCATTCTCAGCTTTAAAAATGTTATTTACTAAATAATACACCAAGAAACATTCTAGGCCTGGGAGTCTGTTTCTTCATTAGAAATTCAAGATCAAGACTGTGGTCTGAAGAAGAAAACTACCTAATTGCATTAGTTGAAGTAGATTTTGGAGTGTATATATATATATATATATATATATATATATATATATATATATATATATATAAAAATCTCAAGATAATCATCTCTTGTTTATTCCACAGCCTTCAAAATGCAAATTCTTTTTTTAACCATCATATTTATAACCATCATCAAGTTACTTTAGAAAAGTATATCAGTGTCACAATACATTTATCCTGCCATCTCCTTGCTGTATTAATCAGCATACTCCTTTTTCTGAACCACCTTGAACTACTTTAATGATGGATGTGGATTGGCTTTAAGTGAATCCAAAACTCACAAACATTGTTTAAAAAAGGAGAGAAATTCATGCAGATTTAACTTTTAATCAAAATCTTTCTTTAGCAGGAAGTAACTGGACATCACATCTCCAGTGTGTTCAGTGCATACAATATTATCTTAATGCAGTGTGTTGGCATTTGTATAACCCACAGGACTTCAGCCATAAAACCAACAGTGAACAGACAGATATGCACAGGTGGGAAAATCCTATCTAAAATACTGTTTTAAACATTCTATCTTGATTACTTTTTGTGTTCTAATATGTGAAGACATCCGTGTTAAATTTTAAATGTCACAAAAAAGCTTTAAGCATTAACCGTTGCCCAAACCATACATAACCTTTCATATGAGAAAAGTGCAATTAACTTAAAGTGCTTCTACTACCTTGCAAAAAATGGAATTTACTGGTAATGGTGATGCAAAATGAGTGTAGGAATATATTGGATGTGTGCCTTATTATTTCTATATTCAACTGGGCATAAACCAAATGTAATCCAAACTCGAAACTAACTTGTAAGATGTTCTGCTTGAATGAAGATGGCAGAGTCTAAAAGAAAAGGCATGTTTTACTGCATATGTAACAATAGCTGCGTTTACATGGACAACAATAATCCACTCTTAACCTGATTAAGACCATACTTGGATTAAGAAACTACCATGAAAACAGCAATTTTTACTCAACTTAATCTAATTAAGGTCATACTCGAATTAATCTCTAATCAAATTAAGACATGTGGAGTACACCTGGTTTAGTCGCATTATGGACGTGTATTACAGACATGTAAACACCTTAATCACATCATGAACGTCGTGTGAGAGTTTTCACCGCATTTTGCGACAGGACACGATCACACACGGCAGTTCTCAACATTTACGGCGAACAAGAGAGTTCGGCTGTGTCCCAAACCGCATACTTTCCTACTGCATGTTGGCTACTATATAGACAGTAAATACGCGGTTTGGGACACAGCCCACGGCTTCAAGCAGTTGTCTATTAGCACGTACAGCATGACAAATAATTAACTGCACTTAACGCGTTCGTAAAAAATTTTAATAAAACACCCAAAAGTGCATACGTTACCCTAACGAAGACGAACTGTTATGTTGATACGTGAAATTCTGGAGGGACGTCGGGGCGCGGTGACTTAATGGCGCGGGCTGTTAATCTAATTATTATCTATAACATGTAAAACGGGAACATGAAAGGAGTATTCTGAAAGTGACTCATGTAAAGACCTTAATCACAATATTATCTTAATCAGAGTAAGGTCAATAATTAGATTACTGCTGTCCATGTAAACGTAGTCATTAATCAAGATATAAAAAGGTATACTAAATCAATCTTTTGCTTAATTGTTTGTACCACACACTGGTGATAATTGCATGCTTACGAAATCTGACAAATGTCTTGAGTAATGCCTTTATAGATTTTTAAGATTATTACTTTGTGTTTGTTTTCTAACAGGGAAATTATGCTGCATTTGACACCTCTATTATAATGAACCCTGAGTCTTTTTATGATCAAATCTCCTATTTCTGCTTTACAGCATGGAGCTTACAATAGATTTAGCATGGTTAAAACATCGCTAATATCTACATCTAATATAGCTATTATCAACATCAAAGAAGTGCACCAAAGAAAGAGCAATTTGCACAGTGGATATTTGGATAAATGAGCACTGGACTAACATGCCACACAGGATGATGTGTAGCATATAAAACAGAATGACTGATGAAAACAGGCGATGATCCTCAGAGCAACAACTCTGATATTACATATCCTGACCTGACTCCATAACTCTTATAAACAGATACAAATTAAAAAAAAGAAAATCACAAAAAAAAACCTTTCCAAACTCACATTTTAAGCCTTACAGTCAGAGTGCAGGAGTGATTTAAAAAAATCTGAAACCAGATAAATTATTAATGTCTGCATTACTGTAATCATCCTCCCTTTCATCCACACACCTCCCCTGTGTTAATCATGCTTTTTCTCTGCTTCACTCTTCTCCTCTGCTGCACGCTTTTCCTCTAGTTCTTCTTCATCGCCCTTTCCTGGGCCCTTGAGCCGTGTAGCCAGATGCTGTCTCACATCTTCCTCCTCCTCTTCCTCCTCCTCATCAGTCAGTCCCTCTCTTTTAATCAGCTCAGCGTCATCGTCTGACTCAGCTGTGCATATGCCATAGCACATGAGGCTAATGACACCTAATGGTAGGCCGAAAAGGAAACAGGCCAGCACCGGAGAACTGCGGAACACAGACTGAGACAAACACAAACACATTAATATAAAATATTATGTAAAACATTAATGCTGCATTGCATAAAATTTAGCCACCATTATGCATTATTTAATATCCATTTGTACACAAACAATTATATAGTGCTGTGAAAACTGATTTCTTCTTTTTTTGTGTATATCTCATACTAAATAGTTTTAGATCTTCAAACAAAATACAACATAAAACCAATGCAACCTGAGTTGCATTGTTTATCTTTATTTATTTTTTATTGAAGCAAAAAATGTTATCCAACACCTATCACCATGTGAAAAGCTAATTGCCCCATAAACATATAATCTGGTTGTGCCAACTTTATCAGCAATAACTGCAACTAAACCCTTCTGATAACTGGAGATTTGTTCAACAAATTCCAAAAATACTCTGCTCTCATGGATATCAAACAATTGGAAACAACACAGGTTTATCCGAAAAAATATATTTGTTAAATATAGGTGTGCAACAATTATTGGCACCCCTATTAATTCATATGGGGAAAATATATTTCAAGTATATTCCCATTGATATTTTAAATTTTTTAGCACACCTGGGTGACTAATTGTTAAACCATGACTTCCTGTTTCACAGGGGTATAAATATAATGATAATGAGTCTTTATTGGTCAACATATACATTACAGCACAGTGAAATTCTTTTCTTTGCATAACCTATGTCAGAAAGTTGGAGTCAGAGCGCAGGGTCAGCCATGACACAGCACACCCTGGAACAAAGAGGATAAGGGCTTTGCTCAAGGGCCTAACAGTGGCAGCTTGGCAGCACTGGGGCTTGAGCCCCTAACCTTCTGATCAGTAACCCAGAGTCTTAACCACCAAGCCACCACAGCCCCCAAATATGAGATAATACGTAGGCCAAATTCCCTTACTCATTCATAACAATGGGTAAGAGCAAGGAATATAGCTGTGACCTGCGTCAAAAGGTTGTTGAGCTTCACAAAATGGGAAGTGGCTATAAGAAAATAGCACAAGCATTGTAAATGCCAATTTCCACCATCAGAGCAATAATTAAGAAGTTCCAGTCAACTGGAAATGTTATGAATCAACCTGGAATTGGTGTCTATATCGTCTCAACACACTGTGAAGAGGAAGGTTCGAGGGAACAAAAAATCTCCAAGGACCACAGCTGGAGAATTGCAGAAGTTAGTTGCGTCTTGAGGTCAGAAAGTCTCCAAACGTACAATCTGAAGTCACCTACATCACCACAAGCGGTATGGAAAGGTTTCAAGAAAAAAGCCTCTACTCTAATCCAAAAACAAACTCAAGTGTCTTCAGTTTGCCAGACACTACTAGAACTTCAAATGGGACCGGGTTCAATGGTCAGATGAAACCAAAATAGAGCTATTTGGTAATAAACACCAGAGGTGGTTTTGGTACACAGAGAGGTAGCCATATGGAACAGTACCTCATGCCCATGGTTAAATATGTTGGTGGCTATAAGGTTTTGGGGCTGTTTTTTGCCAGATGACCTGGACAGTTTGTTAGGATACATGGCATCATGGCCTCTATCAAATATCAACAGATATTAAATGAAAACCTTACTGCCTCTGCCAGAAAGCTTCAATTGGGTCGTGGTTGGATCTTACAGCAGGACAATGATCCAAAACATAAATCAAAATAAACACAAAAATGGTTTACTGGCCAAAAATCAAGGTCCTGCCATGGCTAACCCAGTCACCTGACCTGAACCCCATAGAAAACCTGTGGTGTGAACTGAAGAGGATAGTCCACCAGCATGGACCTCAAAATTTTAAGGATCTGGAGATTCTGTATGTATTCTCAACCTCATCAGGCATTATAACGGACGACTCAGAGCTGCTATCTTGGCAAAGAGAGGTAGCACAAAGTATTGATGAAAAGGGTGCTAATAATTGTTGCACAACTATATTTAACAAATATATATTTTTTGGATTTAAAAAAAAAGATCAATAAAGACAATTTAGTATTGGCACCCTAAAGTAGTGGCACCATATCTATCTAGCTCTACAAATATTGGTAAATGGCGCACTTATATAGCGCTTTTATCCAAAGAGCTTTACACTGTGTCTCATTCACCCATTCACACTCAAACACCAATGGTAGCAGAGCTGCCATGCAAAGTGCTAACTTGCAATCGGGAGTAACTTGGGGTTCAGTGGCTTGCCCAAGGACACTTCGGCATGTTGAGTCACATGGGCCGGGAATCGAACCGCCCACTCTACCATCTGAGCCACAGCCGCCCCATCTGTCCAGGTATTGCCACCCTATCTGTCCAACTCTGGAAGTATTAGCACCCTATCTAACTATCTAACTTTACAAGTACTGGCACTCCATCCATCCATCCATGTCTAGAGGTATTGGCACCCTTTCTATCTTTCCAACTCTACAAGTATTGGCACTCTATCTATCCAAGTCTAGAAGTACTGGCATTGTTGGAAACTATATTCTCTATCCCCTCAGATATGTATAAGTATGTTTAGGTTAAAGTTTAATTTCTATCTCATATACTTTTCTAGACCTGTCTGTTGTGTGCGTGCCAGATAAAATGTCACCATAGGAACTTCCTATTTTCTGTTAAGAAAACCAGACCATATATGCTCAGAAACCTATACATTCTTGTATTGCTTAAGATGTTTTTCCCGTACGTGGCCAGACAGTTCAACTGCCATATTTCCACACAGCAGTACGCCTATGCAGGGCTATTTTGCCTATATAAACCTCTGTTATTCTACGAATAAACCGGATGTCTTTTTGAACTGCTGTGGTTGCCAGTGTGTTCATTTAGACTCTCCGGTGCCATAAACGCTCCGTGATAAATCACATGCACTAGTTTTCCTTTTAAGTAAATTAACCAAAAGGCTGAAGGCTGACTGAGCAAAGAGGGATTTTAGAAGCTGTTATTTGCTTTATCCTTCCAAATGGTGTCAGGAAGTGGGATTCTCCAAATCAGGGGTAAGTGATCATTCAGTTTGTTCGCTTCCCTGGTATGGTGAATTTCTGAACTTTTTAAATGGAAGTGATTGTCTAGGTTTAGGATAATCTGCACTCTGTTAGCTCCTCTGCAACGTCCACGCCTGCCTTAATATAGAAATAGTATTTTTATTTTTCCGTTTCTGCTTCTGTGGTATGTCAGGAAGTGTATTTTGTTCGTTTGTAAGTTCAGTGTTAAGTGTTTTGAATCAAGGCATGGGAGGGTCTTTCTTTACCCCTGCTCCTCCGTCTCCGTCACTCCTCATGACTCCTTTGATTGGGTGGAAGCCGTTTCTGGGGGTGTATATACTGTTTCGTATCTTGATTATTTGAATGGATGGTCAATGTCGTGTTCTCCCCAGATACAAGTTATATCTCTTCGCAGCTCTTTTGAACCTTGTGTTCTAGCACAGATTAAACAAATGATATTTCTTCCCTATTGTCACAAACATTATAATGTTAAAACTAAATTATCCAAGGCGTTTATTGTTAATGAAAAAACTCCGCTCACACTTCCATGAAAATGAAGCCCCCCTTCCCCATGTTCCTTCGGTGCACTTCCGCACCCGTGTGAGTAGAGACACACATACAAACAGAAGTTCGTGCTTTAAAAGCCACACCCACATAAGGAACAAAAAATCTCTCTCTCCTCCTCCTGATCTCGCTGCCGCCGCTATATGTTCTCGCGAGAACACTGACTCTGACTCTGTTCGTCTACTGATGGTGAGTGTGATGACGTAGGCATCAGACCTGACCCTCCTTTGGGTCCTTCTTCAATGTCCGCTCTTCCTAAGCCAACTAATGTTTCCAGGGCATGGCAAGCGAAAGGTGAAGAAAAATGTAAATGACTCTCTATTGGGCTGATGAGAAAAACATAAAAAAAAAAAAAAATAAAAATTAAGAATGATTTGCTGTGGTATTTAGCTAAACTGAGCTCAGCTGCACAGGATTTAACTCAAGTAAGTGCTTTAACTATGGGAAAGGGTGAAACTGTCCCTAAATTTTTTGAACGCTTCACTACACAATGGTGCACTCATGTATTATAATCCTTTAAATGCTAACATTCCATTTGTAAACATATTCTTATCCTGCATGACCTCGCATGCAGCACATGCTTAAGATGCATTGTACTGAAACGGAGGAAGCAGAAGAGGTCATGGTCGCTTTGTGCAGAGTTTACCTATGCAGTTCAACATAGCCTTTAATTCGCTACAAATTTAGAAATTGCCTATGATTGAATTAATGTGTCAAGTGTTTATGCCTTTTTGATTGATACTGGTGCCACTATGTCATCAGATGGAAAAGACTACACTGGGCCTTTAACCCCGTCTTCTGTGAGCTCTGTGGGTATTGAGGGATAGTGACTGAGTAGTACTGGGCGGCTGTGGCTCAGTCGGTAGAGCGGGTTGTCCACTAATTGTAGGGTTGGCGGTTCGAATCCCGGCCCGGATGACTCCACATGCCGAAGTGTCCTTGGGCAAAACACTGAACACCAAGTTGCCCCCGAGGCAAGTTAGCACCTTGCATGGCAGCTCTGCTACTATTGGTGTGTGAATGGGTGAATGAGACACAGTTTTGGATAAAAGCGCTATATAAGTGCGCCATTTACCTAACACCACCATGATTGGATCCTGAATTACTTTTTCAACATCAATTTGTTAATATGCCAGAGTGTCCTTTCAATCTCTAAGGGAGAGATCTCATAAGTAAATTGCATCTTACTCTCGCTTTCTCTGGCTCTAAATTTCTACACCACTAAAGTCATTCTACACCACTGCTTTCTGAAACCGCTGTTAACCACCCAAAATCAGCTGTGCAATGTGTTTCACTCTCTCCATTTTCTCATTCTGAGTCACGAGGTTGAGTTGCCAGCCAAATTCTCTTTGAGCTGACCACAAGGACAAGGTCGGATCTGTATTTTGTATTCCATATCAGGCTAAGTTGAACCATTCTAATCCTGTTTATGTAAAACAATATCCACTCTCTCTGTATCTAAAGCCTGCGATATTGATGTTATTGAAAATTCATTACTCCAAAATGAAAACCTGGTGTAAATCCTTCCAATACACCCGTTAATCCCATTCCAAAACCAGATGGAACTTGTGGATTCACACAGGACTTACGTAGGATTAATGAGATGGTCATCTCCGTTTCACCTGATGAACCTACTATTATAACCCCAATTCTGTCTCACCATGCATGGTTTAGTGTGGTGGACTTGCATTTTGTTAGTGTGGTGGACTTGCATGGTGTTCTGCATTTTCTTGTAGTGCTCCTGTGATAGAAAAGACGCAGCTGCTGCTTGCTTTCACGAAACGGGGATGACAGCTGACATGGACTCGTCTTCCACACGGTTACATCAACTCACCAGCTGTGTTCTCACGAGTGGTCAGAAACTCATTACAAGACTTAGGTAGCTGATGACACCTGTCCTGCAGTATGTAGACGATCTACTTATCACGTCTGAAACAGAAGAGGGCTGCTGAACTGCAACCTGTCGTCTCTTACAGCACTTGGCTGTGAAGGGTTTCAAGGTGTCCAGAACCAAACTACAGCTCTGTAAAACTGAAGTCAAATATCTAGACTTCCTTCTTTCCAAAGGACAATGACTGCTCTCTGATGATCATGTAACTGTGGTCAAAACAGCTCAGCTACCTGCAACCAAACAGGCTGTCTTGGCCTTTTTAGGTCTCATTAACTATTTTAGACAGTGGATTCCTGACTGCCCTTATTATGATAAGCAGCTTAGAGCAGTAGTGGAAAATTCTAATCCACTATCGTCACCTGTCTCACACACACACCCGAGACTGTGGCGGCCTTTGAACATCTCAAAACCGCTCTCTGTTCTGCACCCACAGTAGGATTGCCTGATTACAACAAACATTTCTGTCTCTACACCCATGAACACTCAGGTGTGGCCTAATACATTGAACACTGTGGCTGCTGGACTCCCCATGTGTCTGCGTGCAGTGGCTACCAGTGAACTTCTCGTCATGGATGCAGAACGATTGGTAATGTCTCATCCTTTGGTTTTACACACCACACATGAGGTAAAACAAGATCTCTCAAACATTGAAACACAACACATGACTGCTCAATGTAGAAATGGTTTTGAAAGAATTATTTGTTCTACTGCAAATTTAACTATAGGCCCGCCAGGTCATTTTATCTGGCCGGCGAAACGCTCTGGGTTCTCCAGTGACTCCAATGTAAACCCGTCCGCGGCTGTAAGAGAGGCTCAGAGCAGACGCTCCAGCCGTTCATTCACTCCATTAATAACCCGAGCACGGCGATATATGATGCTGTGAGCATCAATCAATCAAATCAATAAATAATAACAAATCAATCTGATTGGCAGAGGGTCCTCGGTTCTCCAATCAGATTGAAGCTCACAGCATATTAGACGCCTAGGGACGTGACAAATCGTCGGTGGTCGAAGATTATGGGTAATGTAGGCCTCTCCGCTGTCCAAAACATACGAATAAAACTTTATTTCTCAGAATAAAAAGGAGAAAAAAAATCATACTGAGGGCCACATAAACTACATCCGCAGCAAAGTCACGTCAAGGCGATTTGAAATGGAGAAATCTGAACAAATCTCTGATCACCTTTCTGGTAAATTATAAGATAAGTCCCATTTCTAACTGTTGGCATACAACAATTAGGTGACATTTTTGGCATATGTTATCCGGATAATTCTCACTTCATAGTTTGAAGGGGGGGTGAAACAGAAAGCTAGTTATGTGTGTAACTGTGTTCTATAAAGCTGGATTACCCAACTCTACAGCAACACAAAGTCATTGAGAAGGTTCCAGGGAAAGATGGTAAATGGCGCACTTATATACAGTATCCCACAAAAGTGAGTACACCACTCACATTTTTGTACATATTTCATTGCATCTTTTCATGTGACAACACTGAAGAAATGACACTTTGCTACAATGTAAAGTAGTGAGTGTAAAGCTTGTGTAACTATACTCAAAATAACTCCACACACAGCCATTAATGTCTAAACCACTGGCAACAAAAGTGAGTACACCCCTAAGTGAAAATGTCCAAATTGGGCCCAATAAGCCATTTTCCCTGCCGGTGTGTTGTGTGACTTGTCATTGATACAAGGTATCAGGTGTGAATGAGGAGCAGGTGTGTTAAATTTGGTGTCATCAATCTCACACTTCCTCACACTGGAAGTTCAACATGGCTCCTCATGGCAAAGAACTCTCTGAGGATCTGAAAAAAGAATTGTTGCTCTACATAAAGATGGCCTAGGCTATAAGAAGATTGCCAAGACCCTGACACTGAGCTGCAGCACGGTGGCCAAGACCATACAGCGGTTTAACAGGACAGGTTCCAATCAGAACAGGCTTTGCCATGGTCGACCAATGTTGTTGAGAGCACATGCTCAGTGTCATATCCAGAAGTTGTCTTTGGGAAATAGACGTACGAGTGCTGCCAGCATTGCTGCAGAGGTTGAAGGAGTGGGGGGTCAGACTGTCAGTGCTCAGACCATATGCCGCACACTGCAAATTGGTCTGCATGGCTGTAGCCCCAGAAGGAAGCCTCTTCTAAAGATGATGCACAAGAAAGCCGGCAAACAGTTTGCTGAAGACAAGCAGACTAAGGACATGGATTACTGGAACCATATTCTGTGGTCTGATGAGACCAAAATAAACTTATTTGGTTCAGATGGTGTCAAGCGTGTGTGGCAGCAACCAGGTGAGGAGTACAAAGACAAGTATGTCTTGCCTACAGTCAAGCATGGTGGTGGGAGTTTCATGGTCTGGATCTGCATGAGTGCTGATGAGCTACAGTTCATTGAGGAAACCATGAATGCCAACATGTAGTGACATACTGAAGCAGAGCATGAGCCCCTCCCTTCGGAGACTGGGCTGCAGGGCAGTATTCCAGCATGATAACGACCCCAAACACACCTCCAAGATGACCACTGCCTTGCTAAAGAAGATGAGGGTGAAGGTGATGGAATAAACCCTATTGAGCATCTGTGGGGCATCCTCAAACGGAAGGTGGAGGAGCACAAGGTCTCTAACATCGACCAGCTCCATCATGTCATCATGGAGGAGTGGAAGAGGACTCCAGTGGCAACCTCTGAAGCTCTGGTGAACTCCATGCCCAAGAGGGTTAAGGCAGTGCTGGAAAATAATGGTGGCCACACAAAATATTGACACTTTGGGCCCAATTTGGACATTTTCACTTAGGGGTGTACTCACTTTTGTTGCCAGCAGTTTAGACATTAATGGCTGTGTGATGAGTTATTTTGAGGAGACAGCAATTTAACACTGTTACACAAGCTGTATACCTCACTACATTTTAGCAAAGTGTCATTTTTTCAGTGTTGTCACATTAAAAGATATAATCAAATATTAAAAAATATGTGAGGGGTGTACTCACTTTTGTGAGATACTGTAGCGCTTTTATCGTCAGCACTTTACACTGTGTCTCATTCACATACACACACCAATGGTAGCAGAGCTGCCATGCAAGGCACTAACTTGCCATCGAGAGAAACTTGGGGTTCAGTGTCTTGCCCAAGGACACTTCGGCATGTGGAGTCGAGTCATGTGGGCCGGGAATCAAACCACCAACCCTACGATTAGTGGACAACCCACTCTACCATCTGAACCACAGCCGCCCACATCTAAAGATATGTATTTAGATTTACAAGATGGTACCTAGGAATACCTAGGTTAAAATAAACTTGAGGGCATCACTCACCATGATGGTGGATCTGGCATCATAGGCCACACGTTTGAGTCTCTGGGAAAAACCATCCCCTCCATAAGCCTGTTCATGTAAATACAAAGAAAATTAAGTGTTGTTACTTTTGAACTTTAACAGTTAATGTCACTGCTTGCATGTTGCTAAGTGAATAACAACAACAACAACAACAACAACAACAACACAATAACAGCATCAAAAACACACAATAACAGAAACTTGGTCATTCCATGTCAATGTAACCAAATTCTAAAAAGGTCTTCAAATTACTTCAAATTACTCCAAAACTGACATTTGAAACTGAGAATAGTCATTTATTCACAAATTATCATTCATCTCTATGAATTGCATTTTAAAATCCTATGGGCAGATCACTACAATATTTGAGATTTGTCAGTCCTTTGTACCAAACTTTAAGTACTAAACATTTTAGTAAATTCTGATTCTGTGCAATCACCTCCAGTTGAATTGATTAAATACCCAACAAACAATGAGACCACCTATGCCAGCCAGGTAACGCTGAAGGCAAAACCACAAGACCAGCAACGTTTTCAGAAAACACACTGCAGGGAAAGAAGAAAACATAGACCAAGAAATGAAGAGAATGTCCACCATATTATCTCGGGATGAGCTGTCTTTTTACTGGCAAAGAGTGAATACATCCATCCATCCATCCATCCATCCAAGGCAGCAGAGTAAATTCACTGGAACATCTGCAGGAGTTACAACATCACGACAACCCAGAAGTGGTACAAACACCAACTGATGACTGTCACAGTGACGGCGTCACTCTTCTCTGGGACATGGCCGTCCATACCAGCAGAGATCAAAGCCAATAAGCCAGAGATAAATGCCAATAGGCCAGAGATCAATGCCAATAGGCCTGATGTCATCAACAAAAACATGAAAGAGAAGATGTGCAGGCTCATTGATATGCCAAGTCCATCTGACCACAACACCTCCACCAAAGTCACTGAGAAGCTGTCCAAGTAGAAAGACCAGGAAATAATTATTTCTTCAACATAGGGTATGAATAACACAAGGATTCAAGCTGTCATTGGAGCACTAGGTCTTGTGAAGAAAGGTCTGGAAAAATACACCGACTGGATCCCAGGAAAGATAAACATCCACAAACTCCTGAACCTCACGCTCCTTGGGAAGCTCATATCCTTCATAGATGCAGCTTGTCGCCTTGCAGCCATAGCGATCACTACTCCTGTCACTTGTGGTTATGTCTGGTGTTTTCATGGTCTGATATGAGAAGGTATTGACTAATGTAATCACCACTTTGCCATAGTTTAAAAATGTATTTTATATTGCAGTTAAACTCAGATAAACGCCATGGCTTTTGTATCTGTACAGAAAATAAACCATAGAACTGGTCAAGGGAATATGGAATAAAAGCTCCTTGTTGTATTTGCTTATTATTAGTATTAAAATGTGTCACAGCACTAAGCCTGCATTACCTGAGCCGTGCCATCCCGGACACCCCTGATGAAGGTGATCAATTGCTCCATACTCTCCATGGGCTCACTGGGTAGGAAGTACTGCTCATTAGATGTGTTGAGGACAATGACAGAAGGTACAGCCACCTCACTGTGATGTGCACAAATCAAAAGCAGCATGACATGATTAGAATTTCTTTGCTTTATACTAATCAAGGGTGAAACTGAAAAAAGAACAGTCACAGAAAGATTCAATAGAAGTGCAATGGGAATTGAGAAAGAGAAAATATAGAAAAGAATTGCAGCCAACAGATATAGACTCCCACTCTCAGCCCCCAAAACTGAGCAGTCTGCTGATTCTCTCACCCAACAAAGGGAAGTGTCCTTATATAATTACAAAGGAATCTATTTTAAAACCTGCCAGAAATCACATGTTCAGGAAGTTTGCTCAGATGTCAAACACCCGGCTATGCAGAGGGAACAAGATGATTAAATTGTATTGCCAGAAACATGAGCTATGGCAACTCTCCTGCAAATAGGATTTGTATTTACATACAGTACCACCAAGGTGACACTTAAAAAAGCCCTTAAACCTATCTGTTACAGGGGTTCTGTATCATGGCTGGCCCTGTGCTCTGACCCCAGCTTCCTAACAAGTTGGGACATAACAGTATGAAAAAAAAGAAGAATTTCGTTTTTGAAAGCTTTTCTGTTCTGTGTAAAGTCAGAGTGTGAGAGCTAGTTTTGTATTACTGTATCAAATTATATGCTGTAATCATATGTAAACAAACAAAAATATAATTGGTTTGTTGTTTCTGTAAAAATGGAACCCTTGGAGAGCAAAGAACCTTTTATATTAAAATAGTTCTATAATCTATAATTCAAAGAATATATAAGGTGAGAGAAGGCTGTAAAAATTGTCTTTATTGTTTAACCTTTTGGTCCTTTGTTCAATAAATTCACAAAAATTCTCTGCTGTTATGGATGTCAAAAAAATTACAAACAAAACACAGGTTTATATATAAAAATATATGTTAAATATAAATGTGCGACAATTGCTGGCACACTTCTTTTCTATAAGCTTGTAACAGCAAGAGAAATCCTGACATTTGATTCCCTCTCTTGGGTCACTGGATGCTCATAGATGGAGGAATGAAGAAATTAAAAGATTAAGTAATTGAGTAGAGAAATACCCACCCCATGATGAGGCTGTTGATGTAGTCATTACCATCCATATGGCCAAACTGGAAATCTCTAAACATTTAGAGAAAAAGGAGTCAAATAATAGTTTGCCAAATGTAAATAATATCCATTGTTACAATATATTTGTGCCAGAAACTTTGGTCTGACATATTTTAGTTTTTTGGGTGGAATTTGGAATAAAAACCTGACATCTTGAATTCCATGAACAAAGATTTGTCTGGTGTGAGGATAGAGCGTTGCATGCATGATTTTGCATCATGGTTTTCATTAGAAAAGACACAACTAAAGATGCACCAATGTATTGATCAATAAAGGCAATTTTTCACACTATTGGCCATTGGCTGATAGTTTAAAAACATCCGATGACCAGGGCCGATTATACCCTGTCTATAAAACGAAGGCGGGAAAACACATCAAATTTGTGCTGTGTATAAAGAAGAGGTCTCTTGTAAATGATGACAAAACTGCAGTTTGTAATCTCTCTACTGCTAAAAATTTACACCGGATGTGATCAGTAGTGAAGCGGGAGTTTCAGTGTCTAATACATTTTTTTTTGCCACCCTGCTGGAGCTGAATTAAAGGACCAGTACACCATTGAAAAATTTAAATGACTGTGAGTGACAAAAAAGTATATTATATATAGAAAAATATATTTGTAGAGTAGTATATTTCATATCCGGTTAATGTTAATATATTGAAAAATTTGATATTATATTTGACCAGTTTGATATTCAGTAGAGATGCTTGTGTTTGTGGTGAGTGAATTTGAGACCAAAAGGTTTTTTTAGAATTCAGTCAATGTTAATATTAATAACATTCAATAAACTAATAATCTTATTTTAATCTTCAGAATTTATTTCATGTGTTAATGTTAATTAGAGTAATGTGTTTTCTGTTTATGAGACCAATTACTGTGAAACAACGTGTTGAATGGAGAGAATAAAGTTTTTAACTGTGTTTGTTAAAGAATTGTGGAATTAATTATTATTAATTTAAAAGAATGTATAAAAGGCAGAAGTATCAGTTATCAGTATTGGCCAATATCACTCAGAATAATTGGTATCGGCTGAGAAATTTAGTATCGGTGCATCTCTAGACACAACCATAGCCTACAGAATTTATTGGAAGACATCTGTAGTGATATTTATCTAGGTTTATGTCAGCTGTCATGAAGGGCTTATGCAAGCACCATGTACACTACCTTTAAGTAAAGTGTGCAATGCACAATAAGGCAGAAAGAAGGAAGCAAATGTGTGTTTGTGCTCATATGAGGAAAAAAAATTACAGAACATAGAAACTGAGAGGCAATGACTATAGAAACTGAGAGGCAATGACTACATGTTTATTCTATCTATACTGATTCTATAGAAATCAGTCTTTCACTTACTTCTAGGACTAGGACTTACTCCTATCCTATGATTTGGATCATTGTCTTGATGAATAATCCAGTTGCGTTTCGGTTTCAACTTACAGACTGAAGACCGGATATTCTCCTTCAGGATTTTCTGGTGTCGAGCAGAATTGATGTTTCCTTCAATTATTGAAAGTTGTCCAGACCCCGAAGCAGCAAAGCATCCCAAAACCATCACACTTCCTCCACCATGCATGACTGTAGGTATGATGTTCTTTTTGTGAAATTCTGTGTTTTGTTTACGCCAGATTTAACCGGACCCCTGTCTTCCAAACAGTTCCACTTTTGACTTATCAGTCCACAGAACATTCTCCCAAAATGTCTGAGCATCATCAAGGTGTGTTTTGGAAAAATTCAGACAAGCCTTCATTTTATTCTGGGTTAGCAGTGGTTTTTGCCTCGTCTGAGTGTCTGTCTGATAGTGGAGTCATGAATAGTCGGGCGGCTGTGGCTCAGTTGTTTGAGCGGGTTGTCCACTAATCCACTAACCGTGGGGTTGGCGGTTCGAATCCCGGCCCGGGTGATCCCATGCCGAAGTGTCCTTGGGCAAGACACTGAACCCTAAGTTGCCCCCAATGGCAAGCTGGCAGCTCTGCTACCATTGGTATGTGTGAATGTGATCTCATTAGTAAGTCGCTTGTAAATGTAAAAAAAATGATATTTCTGTAAAAAGCTGCTTTGAGACAATGTACCATTGTAAAAAAGCGCTATACAAATTGATAATTATTATTAATAGTTATCTTTATTGGAGTAAAACTGCCCTGTAGGTCTTCTGATGTTGCCCTTTGATCTTTTATGACTTGCAGGATGAGTAGTTACTGTGCTCTTGGAGGAATTTTGGAAGGTCGTCCACTTCTGGGAAGGTTCACTACTGTGTAGAGTTTTTCCATTTGGAGATAATGGCTCTCACTGTGGTTCTTTTGGAGTCCCAGAGCCTTTGAAATACCCTTCCCAGACTGATGTCTTTCACCTTCTTGCTCAACATTTCTTTAAATTTTGTCATAGTGTGTTACTGGATAAAACCTTTCAACCAACTTCATGCTGTTTGAAGAAGTTCTGTTTAAGTGTTGATGTGATTGAACAGGGTTTGCAGTAAATCAGGCCTGGTTTTGTTTAGTCCAGCTGTGAACCCTACTTTGAATGCAGTTTCATAGATTTGAGCAATCAGAAACTACAGTGGCAAATACATTTTCACACAGGCCAAACTGAAACGGATAACTTGTTTGCCTCAGTAAATAACTATCATTAGAGCCTGAGCACCGCTGGTGTGAAGCCCTATTGGATTTGCTGTTTATTAGGACCCAAGCACTGCTCAAGCAGCTCATATTCGGTCAGTGAAATCTAAACGTCTTGATTATGCTAAATTGCAAAGTTTTTGAGTTTTCACTGCACGGCGTGGCGATGTTTCACCATGAAACAGGAAGTTGTTATACGTCAAACATACAAACGTCACCTTTGATAAATGTCCCGGCCTGAAGACATCTACATGCCAACGTTCAGTTAAATCACCACCTGCTGGCAACATGAACTGTTATGTTTTACACTAACTCATACATTATATTCAATCTTCACCAAACTTCACATATTTGATACGAATGCTGCCCTGAAGACATCTACATGCCAATATTCAGTTAAACTCATAGCGCCACCTGCTGGCAACCGGAAATGACATGTCATCATGATGCACTCCTAACATACAAGTGCTAAAAAGAGCCCGTTCATTGCTGTTTGCAGCTGTAATTTTAAAACTGTATATGTGCTTACTCAGGGTGTCTTTGTTTAATCTTAGATTTAGTTTTAATTTCTGAAACAAAAAATCAGGACACAAAATATTTTTTCACTGTATTTGTCAGCAACAGGAAAGTTAGTCGCTCTCTTTCTTTTAAAAAGTCAAAGCAGTTACTTGGGCAGATCAGAGATCTACAGAGGCCTTCAGCTTATTGCAACAAAAAAGACAGAAATGAATTACAAAAAACCAGGATAGTGCTAGAACCAGTGGTTCTCAGCAGAGGGGCATGCCCCCTTAGAGGGCGTGGAGAAATCATAAGGGCAGTGCTAATTTCTTCTGTCCTGTCCTTGCATTCCCGCTACACTCACACCTCTCTCTGCATCTTCTCTGTTCAGTGAGGGGCTGAAAGCTGGAGATTTCAGTGTCATGGATAACGAGACATGCCAATCATTCACATGTGAATGTTTTTAGAACACAAGACGAATGTAATGCAACATGTAAAATAGTCCATGCTATTACAGCCTAAGTCTCTTGTTCAAAGTAGTGTTCAGAAACATTTTATATCATACTTGTCTATTATATAGCTTTGCAAAAGTTATTTCAAAAATCACAAGTTATGAAAAGTAATTAAAAAAAGTAAAAAATAAATAAACAAAAAAAATCTATATATCTATCTATCTGTCTATCAATCAAAAACAGATGAAAGATTAGACAGGGGGGTGCCACATGATAGGGAAGGCTTGGGGGACTTTAGTTACAAAAGGTTGAGTGTGCTCTAAAACACACAATCTAAGGTTCTGTTGTTTTGTGGTGCTGTAACTAAAGACGCCTTACTTCTATAAGAAATAAATTTAAGAAATAAATTACAGTATAACCTACAGTCCCCTCCGAATCTATTGGAATGGTAATGCCAATTCATTGTTTTTGCTGTAGACTGAAGACATTTGGGTTTGAGATCAAAAGATAACCATGAGAAGAAAGTTTACAATTTCAGCATTTATTCCCTGGTATTTATATTTAGATCTCTTAAATAACATAGAACATTTTGTATCAGACCACCTGATTTGTAGGCAAGCAAAAATATTGGAACAAGTGACTGACTGTTTCTTTTTACACAGGTGTGTCCTGTTAGCTTGACTGTTTAAACAATAAATAGAGCTGAACATCAACTCTTGGTTATAGCCTTCCGGTTCACCTGTGAATAGTGTTAATTTCGTTAACGGAAACTATGAAAAAATGTTCGTCGCAATATTTTTTTCAATGACAAGATGATGAGATAACACTGACAACATTAACCGTGACTACAACATGTAATATTGACAAATAAGACTAAAATGTAGTTTCAAAAATAAAACCTTTACTAAAACCTTTCTTTATTTTCATCTACAAAAAAAAAAAAAGAGACAAAATGTTTCCCAATCCCGACCCCCTATTTTCTATTCTGATCAAACTCTTATATTCTAAGTGAAAATCTCCCTTCATTTGTAATTAGATATGCCAATTATCATGAAGAATGAATTAATATGCAAATAAGTTTATGACATCATCTAGTAACATCTTGAGCATGATTTAGCTGCTTTCCTTTGGCAACACAGTTGTCAAATTAAATGAGACCCTAATATTTAGTCATATAAATTACTATTTCTTTCTTATTTTGAGCATCGTCTTACTCTCATCCTTTACCTGTAAAAGTTGTCCCTGTACTCAGTTGAAACTCTCTGTATGAGACTCTTTAACCTGAGGAAAGATGCAAACAGAGAATTCATAAAAGGCTAATTAGATTTCAAGGTTTGCTTTTTATATAAAAAATCTTTTCAGCTGACAAGAAAAGCTTAACTGCCACAAAGTAGCTCATCTAAATGACTGTGTGCTGCCATGGTAGTGCATGTGAGTATGAGTTCTTATGAAAAAAGAAATGGTTGATACCTCAAGCTTTCCTCTGTTGCAACCCTTTCATCAATGATAGCGATTGCTACTAATTTACCTGCCAGAGAGGGAAAGTGATAGTATTAAGCAATCATTGTCAAAAAGAACACTAAAGAAAAAAAATTAATAATCTACACATTAATTTTAGCTTCATTTCATGCTTTGTACTAAAGGTCTTAAAGAGGACTGATGGAGCATCTGGAAAAGAGATCTAATTGCATTAGTTTTTGTACTGTTGTTATTTTACAGTAGTCAATAAGTCAGAATACATGTGTGCCCCCTTGTGTTATAACATTATTCTTGCACTTTTAAACAGCAAATCATAGTTCTAGTGACCAATATACAGTGGATCTGTAAAAACAAACCTCACTCAATTATGCGTAACTGCACAACACAATGTGAGTATTAGTGTTGATAACTATCCATTTTCAAGTAAAATATATTAAATGACATTAAATAGTATGCACCTGCAGTGTTAAAGAGCCTAAACACATGAAATTTGTACATAGTGTTGCTTTTTAAACAGTAACCAAAAAGTTTAAAACTTTAAGACTTTAACAACATTGTGCAAGAGGTTTATTCTTGCACAATATACAGTATCTCACAAAAGTGAGTACACCCCTCATTTTTGTAAATATTTGATTATAACTTTTCATGTGACACTGAAGAAATGACACTTTGCTACAATGTAAAGTAGTGAGTGTACAGCTTGTGTAACAGTCTAAATTTGCTGTCCCATCAAAATAACTCAACACACAGCCATTAATGTCTAAACCGCTGGCAACAAAAGTGAGTACACACCTAAGTGAAAATGTCCAAATTGGGCCCAAAGTGTCAATATTTTGTGTGGCCATCATTATTTTCCAGCACTGCTTTAACTGCCCTTCATCTTGGGCATTCACAGAGCTTCACAGGTTGCAACTGGAGTTCTCTTACACTCCTCCATAACAACATCACGGAGCTGGTGGATGTTAGAGACCTTGTGCTCCTCCACCTTCCATTTGAGAATGCCCCATAGATGATCAATAGGGTTTAGGTCTGGAGAAATGCTTGGCCAGTCCATCACCTTCACCCTCAACTTCTTTAGCAAAGGCAGTGGTCATCTTGGACGTGTGTTTGGGGTTGTTATCATGCTGGAATACTGCATACTGATCATGCTCTGCTTTAGTATGTCACAGTTGTTGGCATTCATGGTTCCCTCAATGAACTGTAGCTCCCCAGTGCCGGCAGCACTCATGCAGCCCCAGACCATGACACTCCCACCACCATGATTGACTGTAGGCAGGACACACTTGTCTTTGTACTCCTCACCTGGTTGCCGCCAAACATGCTTGACACCATCTGAACTAAATAAGATTATCTTGGTCTCATAGTCTCTTAGTCTGCTTGTCTTCAGCAAACTGTTTGTGGGCTTTCTTGTGCATCATCTTTAGACGAGGCTTCCTTATAGTCTGAGCACTGACAGGCTGACCCCCAACCCCTTCAACCTCTGCAGCAATGCTGGCAGCACTCATACATCTATTCATTGAGGGAACCATGTACATGCCAACATGTACTCTGACATACTGAAGCAGAGCATGATCAGTATGCAGTATTCCAGCATGATAACCCCAAACACACTTCCAAGGCGACCACTGCCTTGCTAAAGAAGCTGAAGGTGAAAAACTGTCCAGACCTAAACCCTATTGAGCATCCTCAAACGGAAGGTGGAGGAACACAAGATCTCTAACATCCACTAGCTCCGTGATGTCATCATGGAGGAGTGGAAGAGGACTCTATTGGCAACCTGTGAAGCACTGGTGAACTCCATGCCCAAGAGGATTAAGGCAGTGCTGGAAAATAATGGTGGCCTCACAAAATATTGACACTTTGGGCCCAATTTGGACATTTTCACTTAGGGGTGTATTCACTTTTGTTGCCAGCGGTTTAGACAATAATGGCGGTGTGTTGAGTTATTTTGAGGGGACAGCAAATTTACACTGTTACACAAGCTGTGCACTCACTACTTTACATTGTAGCAAAGTGTCATTTCTTCAGTGTTGTCACATGAAAAGTTATAATCAAATATTTACAAAAATGTGATGGGTGTATTCACTTTTGTGAGATACTGTAACTCACTGTGTTTGTGGCAATCAACATACAGGAAAATAGAAGTACTGTGTGTATTATACCCAATCAATAACAAATGTTATGTATAAAAATAGTCTGAATAAATGTAAGTCATGTAAAGGGGATGAATCATTATTCCCCTAAATGCAACACCCTCTATAACCAGCAGGCAAAGTTTTTTTTTTTTTTAATCCAAGTTCATACAATTCTTCTGATTTAGCTTGTGACATTCAGAAATAAGCCTAATATGTATTTTTCTGCTTAGTTCTAAAACAACAGCAGGTTACATAATGGTGAAAACAAATACATTTAAATATAAAACCCCAATGGCACAGGACTGCTCTGAAGAGACCACCTTTAACTGACAAAGCAGTAGTCACAGGTACAGAATCTTAACCACTGGACTAACTCCACTCACATTAATTTCCATTGCAAATGTTACAATTAGCTTGTTGTGCAGCAGTTTCTGATTGAAAACCTGCTGGAGTACCCTGATCTGAAGAGGGCCATTTTGCAACAAATCAGCCACACCCCTGAACACCACCATCAGTGGTTCTGCTTGCTGATGTACAGTGAGCGCAGCCATATATTCTTCTTTTGACCAGCAACTCCGGGACACCTGTAAAAGGTGCTGGCAGTGGAGTGAGGTGCCTCCACCCTCCACCTTTTGGTCACCACAATTTCTCTGTCCCTGCTCCTTGGAAACGAGGAATCTTTTCCCTGAGACTAATTCCCAGTTCCACAAGGCTATAGCCAAACCTCATTCCGCCAACGCCTTGTTGAAGGTGAGGCATTAGATTGAGCATGCTGACTGAAGGTGAGGAGCTTCTATTGCTGGACATGATTCAATAATGGGGACAAAAACATTTAATAGAGAGGGCGGTTATTCCTCGCCTCACCATCCACAGATTTTGAGGACAAATTGGCCAGACGTACAGGCAGTGTTAAGAGGAATATTTGTGGATGGGTCCTGTAATAGCATAACAAGGAGTGGACTATGTGCAGCATTGGCTGGGCAGGTGCTGCTTGGGCCATCAACGTGTTCAAAAGAACTGGGATGGACTGCATTGGCCATTTCAGAATGTAGTGCATGAGGGAATTATTTAGTTTTAGTGGATTACACAACAAAAAGAAACCCAAGGTCTCTGCCAAGACCTTACTGCAGCTTTCTTCAGTTCTTTGTTCATGGGGTGTTTGCTTTCAGTTCTGCGTTCAATCTGAAAGTCTGTACTTTGAGCTCATATTCATTATTTAATAATAAGGAGAGATGAGCTAGTAGACAGATGAAATTATAACAAAAATGAATAAATGTAACTGTCAAATGTTCTTTCATTATTGATAAGGTTATTAGCAATCAGGGAAACTATCTGTGAAATGAGACAAAAAAAAGGTACCCTACAATTTATGAAGGCATAAAGACAATTTTTTTTGAATGAACAATGCTTGTGTTCCACAGACACAAATATATTAGAAAAAGTACTGAACATATTTAGATATAGGGCCTTTAAAGTACTAGATAAAATAAAGTACTTTAATAACAGCACCAAATAATATTTTAAAAGGTTAACGTATGGAAGGAAACCATAAAGACTACACTGATTATTTCAGCAGTCCATCACACCAGTATATCATCAAATCCCTACATATAATACAATGAAACCAATATGACGACATGTGTTGTCATGCAGGGCAATACCAGTCTCTCCCAGCTCATATAGTGTGAAGCCGTCAATCTGCAGGTAACTTTGGAAACGTTCCCTGTTCACCCATGATGCCAAGCTGCCATCTTCATACTCTATGAACCCCAAAAAAAGCAGATTATAAACCAGCAAACAAATCTTAAATGAAGGAATGCTCTACTAGTTTGACATGGCATGAACAATATAATTTCCAAAGTGTTATAAATATTATGAAATTATCACTTGTGCAATAGGGTCTGAAACGCCACTGATTATTATTAAAACACACTGAAATTCCACTCTTATTGCCATTTCCCAACACGATTTTCTGACAAGGTTTCAGGCTGGATACGAATGGATTTATTCATAAATCATTAATAACTTACACAAGAAATTCTGTATTAATGAAAATCCAGCGATTTCAGAGAAATGTTTGTGTCCTGCTCATGCACCTGAGTGTGTTTAAATTTACCCATAAGAAGACTAACTAAAGTAAACCTGGATTAATCATAAAAGGCAATGCACATTTATATAGAAATTACATCAAATTACAAGTTTAAATAGCTTGTGTACTTTCATTACACACACATTTTTATGAAACTTGTGAAAACCAGTTGTTTAAAATGAATTGCGGGATTCGGAATTCAGAAGAACAAGACGTGTACTTACAGGCTCCTGTTTATTCAACCTAAAATAGTAGTTAATTTGCGCTTTTCAGTACAGATTTTAATAGATAATAGATTTTGACTTCCTCTACTGTGCTGTGTTGTGTGTGCGTGTGTGTGTGTGTGTGTG
>JAFFST010046338.1:50835-65920 GCA_022414735.1 Noturus placidus | reverse complement strand
AAAACAGTCTGCGTGCAATAACAACTATAATATATTATCTATTAAAGACTTGTTACAAATTAGACAAAATACTGATATCGTAACATTGTAGCACATAAGACTGAGGAAAAAATTCTAGTAAATTTAAACAAACAGAAACACTAACCTAGTTAGAGCTTCAAAACAGAGAACCACATTATTACAGAGGTAGATTTAAGGAGAGCGAAAAAGACGCTGCTGTCGTTGGTGATGCAGCTCACACCCAGATGTCAAGAACTTGACATAGTCTCCTGCTTCCTCTGCTGAAACAAAGTATTTCTGAACACCATTATATGTAATGCGAAGCCGTGCTGGGTGAAGTATTCCATAGCAAGCTCCCTCAATGCCACGAAGTTGACGCCTAGCCTTGTTAAACGTGGCCCGAGCCCGGGATATCTTGGCTGTGTGGTCCGGGAAGACTGAAATGGTCAAAATCCCTCACTTTAATCTGTTGGAGCTCTCTCGTGCAGTGTAAAATGTCAACCCAGTCACTGTAATGATGAAATCTGCATACAATAGCTTGTGGTCATCCACCAGGATTGGACTTAGGTTGAAGGGTCCGGAGGGACCAGTCCAAAACCGGCACCTTCTCCAGACCAAACGCCTCCTTCAGGAAGGCCGCTACAGCAGCAGTTGTACAGGTGTCAGGCCCCTCTGGAACTCCCACTATCCGAATGTTATTGCGCCGTGACCTTGACTCCAAGTCCTCACATTTATTATATATAACTTTTTCTATGGTTGCAGTGAGAGATTCGATAATAGTCTTCATCTGAGCTAGGTCATCGGTACAACCGGAGAGAGCATGCTCCATTTCCCCAAACAGTACCGTTCAGTGTTGATATGGTAGCATCGGAAGCAACTTTATCACTAACCAACTGTGTTTACACGCCTTGCAGGTCAAGCTTGATAGTAGACAGTGCATCCCCGAGAGTCCCCTTGGAGTTGCTTTTTTTAAAAATATCAGTGATGTCCTTCCTCAGCAAAGCCACCAACTTTAGCCTGAGGGCGGCGAAGTCAGGGTCAACGCGCAGCGAGGCGGTTTCAGGGGAAGAAGGAAATTCACTCGCAGCTTTGGTCGCGGCACATACACTCGTGTCTGAATAGTACCACGAGCTTTAGTGTTTTTTCCAGACATTTTAACGTATTAAAAAGTTAAACGTGCAAAGAAAAAAAAACAGTAGATGAGTCAAAATCTATTGTATGACCGAAGAGCACAAGTTAATTACAATTTTAATCGAAATCAGCAGGAGCCTCCAACTTAAATTTTTAAATCATTTTAAAAACAAAGTTAAATGAAAGTTTCATATTTGTGTTAATCAGCTAGTTTATGTTATCTTATCACTGCAAGTTTTGTAAAGTTTAAATTAAGGCTGGGAACAGGTATATAGGTTGTCCATGGGGGATAGTGGTGCTGACAATATTGCAGCAGCCCTGACGTACAAGATTTGGTTCAGTGCAACTGATGATAATAATAATAATAATAATAAGTTATTATTATTATTATTATTATTATTATTAATAATAATAATAAATAACACGTCTCATGTATGCTGCTGGAAATTCCAGTAACCCCAATGTGAAACACCTTTCCGTGTCCTGCTTTTCTCCTAAACCATCTTTTCATGCAGCTCATGCAATGGAAGCAATAACTTGCACACCTATTTTCTGTTACTGCTTCTGTGTGATTACATGCCTTGTGGGACCCATCAAGGACCATTTGCTAAGGTTACAGCAATACACAAACTTCTCCTCAGGGAACTTAATGAATCTGAAGGAATCTCTCAGGGACTCAACTATTAAAAATGAGTCTTGTCAACATTCCCATCACTGCCTCAATTCACAAAGCAGCAACCACATCCCCATCCACCAACTGGAACTGGGAAAAGTGACCAGTATGACACTGATTTGGAAATCTGAATTGTCATACATGGATGATAGGTGCACATACTCTGTAATGATATACACCCATAATCAGCAGACAACACAAAAATGTGCTTTTTATTAGACTGACTCCTTTTGAACCCTCTAATTGGCTTAGTGTACTACTGTATGCAACATAACATTTAAACTGCAAAATGTTCTTGCATATGTACAGTTATAGAAGGTCAAGGGTCACCCAGATTAGAATGCTTTTTTCCCTCATGTTGTCTCAGGAAGTTTTCAGTTGTCAGTGTCATCTCTGGCTTGTTCTTTAGGGATATTCATAAATTTAATTACACCTAAACTGACACATTTAACAGAAAAATGGTCAAACTAAAAAAAAAAAATGTAGAATGGCCACCTAATACTGAACTAACACTTACTTGAAGCACCCTTTGATTTTATTACAGCACTCAGTTTGGATAACAATCCATCATTGGAAAATTTTAACTTGGCAATTTTTTCCAACTTTTTCTTGGAAAAACATTCTAGATTCATCAAATTGTAAGGGCATCTCCTGTGCACAGCCCGTTTCAGGTCACCCCACAGATTGTTAGTCTGGGCTCTGGCTAAAACATTCAAAAACATACAAACATTGAACTTCTTTTGGTTAAGCCATTCCTTTGTTGATTTGGATGTTCACTTTGGGTCAGTGTCATGCTGAAAGGTGAAGTTAATTTTCAAATTCAGTTTGCTAGAAGAAACTGGTATTTGTAGCTATTCATCCCTCAACCTTAACAAATGCCCCAGTTCTGGCTAAAGAAAATCAGCCCTAAAGCAAGATTCTACCACCATATAATGGAATTATACCTTTTGGAATTGGTCTCATCAGACCATAACACCTTTTTCCACATACAGTCATGTGAACAAATAAGTAGACCCCATGAAAATGGTTGGCTTTTTGACACATTTGGACAAGCAAACATTTGATCATCTTTGAAACACTAGCTGCATTTACATGGACAACGATAATCCACTCTTAATCCGATTTAGACCATACTCTAATTAAGAAACTAACATGTAAACAGCAATTTTTACTTACCTTAATCTAATTAAAGTCATAATCTAATTAAGATCTAATTAAGCTCTAATAGAATTAAGACAGGTGGAGTACTCCTGTTTTAGTCGTATTACGGACGTCTATTACAGACATGTAAACACCTTAATCACATTATGAACATCGTGTGGGAGTTTTCACTGCATTTTGCGACCAGACATGATCACACACGGCAGTTTTACGGTGAACGAGAGTGTTCAGCTGAGTCACAAATTGCATACTTTCATACACCTGTAGTGGGGGAATATACATGTATACACTATACACACCCACGGCTTCAAGCAGTTGTCTATGCGGCTTCAAGCAGTTGTCTATTAGCACGTATTGCATGACAAATAATTAACTGCACTTAAAGCGCTCATAAAAAAAAAAAAAAAGGAAAAGAAAAAAAAACCCACCCAAAACTGTATACGGTACCATAACGAATACAAACTGTATGTTACGGGACGGTGTGGCGCCATAATGACACGGCTTCTTAATCTATAACATGTAAAATGGGTACATGACCGGAGTATTCTAAAAGCGACTCATGTAAACACCTTAATCACATTATTATCTTACTTGGATTAAGGTCAACAATTAGATTACTGCTGTCCATGTAAACGTAGTCAGTGTCTATTAAGGAAGTTGATATACCTGAACAAAACCACAAGGCTTTTTTTCAATCATTTATTTAACAGAAATATCAATAGATGTGAAATGTCTGCTGAAACATGTCTGCTATTACTGTTGCTAAACAACTCCATCTTTGATTCATCTGCCTAGAGCACATTATTCTGGTCTTTGCCTATATGCTCATTGGCAAACTGTACTCTTGCAAAGGCTTTTTCCTGGCACACCTCACATGCAAGTCAAATTTGTGCAATCTCTTTGATTGTAGAAGCATGCACTGTGACACCAACAGCAAGACTTACTAACAGATCTTGTGATGAAATTTTGGGGTTCTTAGAGACTTCTTTTTGCATCAGACAGCCTGCTCTTGGGCAGTCGTTTGAAATCTGCACCATTTGTAGATTATTTTCCTTAAAGTGGAATGATGTATTTCAAATAATTGGGAGATTTTTTTTAAATCCCTTGCCAGACAGGCATCCACAACATTTTTATGAAGGCCTTACTCTTTAGACCTAGGACATGATGACACCACACAGCTCAAAGGGAACTCCAGATACTAGATATGAGAGGGGTATACAGCTGCATTCCCTAATGTAAGCAGGTTCTATTCACAGACAGCCAATCTTCAAAACCTTTTGGGTTGGAAGGTGTGATAAATGTAGGAGTGTATTTACTTTTTCCATGTTTTTTGTTCATTTTTATTATGAAAATTACCACAAAATATCAATTTTGTGTCATCTGTTAGAGAGAACTTTATCAATAGGCACCGTTTCAAAGAGAATCGATGTTTTCTTGTTCAAATATGTCAACAAAACCAGCCATTTCCATGGGGTGTACTTATTTTTTCATATGACTGTAGTTTGGGTTGATTTAATTGAGTTTGGGTGTTTTTTGTGAAAAAGTGCTTCTGTCTAGCCACCCTACCCCATAGCCCAGCCATTTGAAG
Source organism: Noturus placidus (assembly GCA_022414735.1). Lineage (NCBI taxonomy): Eukaryota > Metazoa > Chordata > Actinopteri > Siluriformes > Ictaluridae > Noturus > Noturus placidus. The sequence continues at coordinate 61,367 of JAFFST010046338.1, read as the reverse complement.
AATATGAGATATTGTCACATGCAGAGAGTAATCAATATTTGTCAGATATTCCTGCAGCTCCTTTAATGTTGCTGTCGGTGTATTGGCAGCCTCCCTGGAAAATTTTTGTCTTGTCCTTGTGTAAATTTTGGAGGGAGGTCACTGTGGTACCCAATATTCTCCAATTGTTGATGATGGCCTTCATGGTAAATATAATTTTTGGAAATTCTTTTTGATACCTTTCGACAAGTGAGATACCATACATGCTTCAACAGTCAGATGAAACCAAGGAAATATCAAGAAAATCCTACAGAAACAGCTTGTCTTTATTTGAGGTTAATCACAATAATTTCATTGATGACAGCTCTACGATAATTACTTTTGAACATGAGATTGAATGTGATTGGTTCAGTCTGAACACAGCCACATCCATTCCTTTTTTCCCTAAAATGTTTGTTTTTCACACATTGTAATTTCCCATTGTGGATCGAAAGTTGTGACATCATTTAAGATGGTTTAATTTTTTTTTTACATCACAAAAACCTGTCATTTTAACCGGGTTGTATAGACATTCTATATCCACTGTATATTTCTGTAAAGCTGTTTTGTGACAATTTGGAGACTAGTGTGCATTCACTTATATTCATGGATTTCATAAATACTTGTAAGCACAAAAAACCCCAACTATTAAATATTCAAAAAATATTCACACATTTAAAAACATTAAGGCTGACTTGACTCCTATTATTTGTATTTGATATATCTATTTTATTTTAGAATTTGTTTCATTCTCTTTGTGCAAATTAACTCCATGCTGTGTGTCACCTTTGGGATTAACTTCAACAACACCTTACTCCCCTGCTTGTAAAAGCCTTGGTCACATGGCCACTCTGAGCCCATGGAATGGCTCAATTCTGTAGTCTTAGATTCATTAACACCACATTTACAAAAATCACACACTAATCCCGGGGAAGGTAACAGAGAGAAGGCGACCACAGCCACCAGAGATCAATCAGATGGCACAAAAGAAATTATTTTCCCACATATAAGCAGACTACTTAGGACAAGAACAAGAAGTGTCACTTTGGGGATTTGAGAACAGAGAATGAGCCTACCTTCCGAAGGACTTTTTGGCATCCATCAGAGAATGCAAGGACATCAGTTGCTCATTTGTTGAAGGTGTGTTTGTGGGCAGAGATAGATTATAATTGAAATGTATGTATTTTGTGCTATAATCCGCTAAAACTCTGCACACACGGACATTGTGCCAATATAAAACTCGCTGAGAGCTGCACTTATACATGCTTAGCAGTGGACAGTCCATCAATGCATAACTTATTAAGAGGAATGACAGAATACCTAAAAGTCCTTGTGAATGCAGCCTGACAGTACTTCGATTTACTCTTAAAATGCAATCTACAGTATATTTAAACTAAAGCTAGGATTCATTTCTTTACATGAAAACATCAATGCCACAGATGTATTTAATTATTTAATCAGTGTAGATGATCTGACTTACTACTACTGAAATGTCATGCAGCCACATTTAAAACCATACTAGGAATACTCACAGTTTTATTGTGGGGTATCCTCGTACTCCAAACTCAGAAGCCATGCCTGTAATATAAAAAATGCAATAATAATTATACACAGCTTAAGATTCCATCATTTATCCAGTATTTGTAACAGATAGCTTTAGCAGGTAGTTTAACAGGTTAGTTTCCCTTAAATGTTTCTTAGGCCTCATGATTCACATGTACCATGTATTATTGAAAAATGACTTGTTCTAAATCAGGTTACCATTGTAGTTTTCAAGTGAAAGCCATTTTCTTTCAAGTCCTAAATAGTGTGGGATGTTTTCATTGTTTATCTATGATGATTTGAGTTGTACCCAAATAAAGATGATTATGACAATGACCATATTATAATATTGTGACACAATGTTATTCTGAGAATATGATTATGACCTTGTTGTCATGGAGAAGCACTAAGTAGGCGCTAAGATCACAAACATAAAAACCATCGATGAAGAGACCATTATTGCAAATCACTTGTGTTTATTCCACATTTTGTGCGCACTTAATCATTTTCCTATACATCTACAACCTGCCTCTTGGCTGGTCTCCTGGTTTCTGATTCTAACTTATGAAAGATTCTGAACAATGGTTACATTTTTACAAATTAAAAACATATGCTAAATTGTTATTATTATTGTTATTATTATGATGATTATTATGATTAGACTTATTATAAGGTTAAGAATGAATGGTAGCTCTTAAAATCTGACATAGCAGGCAAGTTTTGTTGAATTACAACAGTAAATATATCCATAAACCTTTGGACACTGACAAAGCACCGTTCACAAGATTTGGATTTTTGTTTGTGATTTAACGTTATTCTATTTGCAAGGAGGTAAACAGGTAAAATGTAGCAAAATATGAAGAATTTACAAAAGTTTTTTAAAATTTTAAAACTAAATCTGGCCGCACTTCATTAAAAATATTTTCATATGAATCAACCAAATAAAAAAAGGGTCAGCCCCTTAAAATAGCATTAGCCACTGCTAGCCTCGATTATTTCTCACGTTTACCACCTTACGTTTAATAAGTCTATTGTTTCCTCGCTTCTGATTGCAGATGCGGACTCGCTCGAGCTGCACACGGTGCTGTTGGAGCTGGAGGAGGTTGAGAAGCAGATTCGCGGCCTACTCGACAGGCAGGCCCAGCTGCTGGAGCGAAGAACCACGCTGGAAACATCTACCTTCAAGGTAAGCACGCAGCGTGGTATCAGCACTCCCAAGCCCTTTACGCCGTGTGTTTCTCTGTGCAGGGACCGTGCACCTAGGACATTCCCAGCCGAGATCTCCGTCACACCGGCGCCGACACACCACGGACCTTGGGTGACTGAGCGGCGAAAGGTGAGGACCTCTTCACCACTGGCGTTCGAGAACCCAACGCGGAACCGCTTGATCGTCGGGGACTCCATCATACGGAACATCCGCGTCGCTTCAGCTAAAGGTAAGGTGCACACACACTGTTTCTCTGGTGCTCGTGTCCTTGATGTCTCTGCGCAGGTATCCGGGATCCTGAGGAAGGACGAGCGCATTGGAGCGGTTGTGCTGCACGCGGGGGCGAACGACATCATGCTGAGGCAGTCGGAGGTCCTGAAGAGGGACTTCGCCACCTGATCGAGACGGTTCAAGATCACCTACTGCGAAGATCATCGTCTCTGGACCTCTTCCCTCCTACAGACGGGGAGCTAAAAGGTTCAGTAGACTTCTGGCTTTAAATGACTGGTTAGTTTCTTGGTGTAACGAACAGAATCTTGTGTTTGCTAATAACTGGAATCTGTTCTGGAAGCGTCCTAGGTTGTTCTGTCTTGATGACCTGCACCCCAGCATCCTCGGAGCGGAACTGCTGTCGGACAACATCGCCAAGGTGCTCCACTCCAAGTGACTATCTAACGCAAGTACATCTTCCTACAATAGCAACTCTAATCATAAACATTATTCAATACATAGTCCAAAACCCATAATACATATTATAGAGACTGTGTCTGTTCCCCGAGCTTTACAAAAACATAGAAAATCTCAGAAAGTCTGTTTTAGTAACCTAATTAACATAAAATTAAATCATTGTGAATGTAAATCAATCACCTTTAATCTAAAGTTGGTATTATTAAATATTAGATCTCTTGCATCTAAGGCTCGTATTGTTAATGAAACTATTACTGACCAGGAATGTAATTTAATGTGTTTAACAGAAACTTGGGTTAAGCCAAACGAGTATATAGAATTAAATGATGCCAGTCCTCCTGGATACAGTTATGTACACCAGCCTCATTTAACTGGTAGAGAAGGAGGTGTTGTACTCATTCATAGTCAAAATCTAGGCATCACACATAATCCTAGCCATAAATCAATTTCTTTTGAAATTCTTTATAGAAAAATAACTTATGTAGCCACGAAAAATTAGACAATTACTGTAATTATTATCTACAGACCCCCAGGGCCATATTCTGAATTCCTTAGTGAATTTGCAGACTTTATCTCAGACCTGGCCTTAATCGTCTGTGATTTTAATATTCATTTTGATAGCCCAGAAGACCCTTTGAGAACCGCGGTTGTATCCATCTTAGATTCAGTAGGGATTAAGCAGGACGCAATCGGACCGACTCATAATGGTGGTCACACTCTTGACCTCATATTAAAGTATGGACTAAATATAAAAAAAACCTGAAATTCGTCCCCAGTCTGAAGTTGTCTCAGACCATTATCTTATCTCGTCTATAATTCATATTGATCACAATATTTCCACCTCACCTTGCTACCGTGTAAAACGTACCTTCACACCAGCTACTGCAACGAGCTTCACAAAAAGTCTCTCAGAAACGTCAATTAGATTTGGATCACCATCCGATCCGATAGACCTCGATAATGCGACTATAAGCTTAGAGTCAACTCTCTGCTACACATTAGATAGAGTAGCTCCACTCAAAAGAAAATTAATTAGAGAGAAAAAACTAGCACCGTGGTATAATGATCAAACGCGTACCTTTAAACAAATCACTAGACAATTAGAACGTAAATGGTGCCAAACAAAATTGGTAATATTCCAAACAGCGTGGAAGGAGAGTATCTGTTGTTACCCAGATGAGGATGGGTTCCCTTCTGAGTCTGGTTCCTCTCAAGGTTTCTTCCTCTTAACACCTTAGGGAGTTTTTCCTTGCCATTGTCGCCACTCAGTGGCTTGCTCAGTTGGGATAATTTCTCACCTTTACTATGTGTATACTGCGTTTATATTCCTGTAAAGCTGCTTTGAGACAATGTCTGTTGTAAAAAGCGCTATACAAATAAAATTGAATTGAATTAAAATATGCCTCAGAGATATTGGACTTTGGCGTAAGGGGCATTAAGGAGGATCTTCACCTGTAACAAGTACTTACGAGCATTTCCTTGGAATTCCACAATGTCCTAATACCAAACAAAACAAAATTTAATTCTCCAAAAATTGACTCCAAAGACACAGTCCATTTAAAATTTGTACATGTTAGATGTGCAGGCTGAGAGGATGCAACTGCAGTAAAGGCTTTATTTTGAGAGGTAGGCTTAGTGAAAAATCGAGCACAGGGTCAGGAAATCAACAAATGGGCAAAACTAGGCAAAAACAGAATTACTAAATACGATCAAAAACCATGAACAAGAATAAAAGATCAAAAGTCTTGGTACAGCTCTGGCAGCTAAACACAGAATACTAAAAAAAAAAAAAGAGTCAGGAATTTCCTGAATCCTGTCTGTTCTAAGCAAATAAAAACTATGCATGCAGGACAGAACAGAAAATTCTGCACCCTTATTGAAACTGAGGACAAAGAATATTGCTGTCTTGGAACACTCCACAACCCCCCTCTATATCAGTCTGGATTAGAGATTTAATGTTCTTTTTAAAACTTGAAAAAATCAAGTATAACATCAGAGGCAGGGTTGAATCATTTTTGAGAAAATGGCAACAATTCATTACCTACTTCAATGATGTACGCACCCTGGAGGTGGATACTAATCATCTTACTTTTTTTTAATTGTTTGTTTGTTTGTTTCTTGCCCCCTTTCTTTTGGTTTTGGCTGTGATTATTTTGTTGGGGCCAGGTATGGTGGGGTTGTTATAATATGTAAAATTCGGTTTTCCAATAATTATTTTTTATCTATGATAAAAAAAAAAAGAAAAGCAGTGCTTTGTAGAACTGCTAAGGTTAAAAAAAGCACTATGTACACCTGCAGACTATTTACCATTCTTTGGATAAGATGTATTCTTTCTGAGCCAGATATATATTTTAGAACCAAGGCTAAAAATGTCTCATTAGGCCACAAAACACTTTCCAATATGGCTGTACAAGACTGCCTGTATCTTGGAAGTTCTTTTTGTGAAATATGACATCTGTCTTTCCACCTTACCCCATCGCCTAGACTTGCGCAGAATACAAGAGGCTGTCATCACATGCAAGGAGTGACCACTAATTGCCAGAAATTCCAGCAGCTTCTTTAATGTTGCTGTTGGCTGCTTAGTAAACTCCAAGTTTCACCTTGCCATCACCTTTGGAGGGCAGTCCACTATATGTCCCTGTGGCGGCCCGTGTTCCATGGTACATCCAATACCTTTAACATTCTCCTATACCCCTCTCATGATAAGTATGAATCAACAATAAGATCCTGTAGATCAGAGGTGTCAAACTCATTATGTCAAGTGGGCCAGGCCAGTAAAATCATAGCATAATTACCTATAAATAACAATTTATATCTTTGTTTTCATGCAAAGAAGTACAAGTACATTAAGAAAATGTTCATATTTAATGAAATATCCTTTTACAAAACATATCATGAACAACCTCAGATTTAAGACAAACATGTGCAATTTGCTTCTGATTATCATTTACATGCGTGCAGTATAACTGCTCACAGTGTTTGTACAAATGCAAAAAAGTTTATGTCACAGGTATTTGGAACTGAAAAATATAGTATTGCACTTTAAAATGTATGGCATTGCATGAACAATAGGATTCCACCAAACCAAACTCTTTTGTAGTGAAGCTGTTGACCAACATTGAACTGCACATTTTTAAACTATTACTACAGCAAGAATTAATTTTCACAAGTGCAATCAGTGTCTGAAGCAGCATTTTAAAGGAGTTATTCATGTTTTTGCTCCTGAAACTTGGTATCTTTTGGTAATTTGTCAAAAATTGGGGCGAGTAGAAAATAGGTTAGAGTACACCGTAATAACAAACAGCAGAAGGCACACTGCCACCATGACTACTACAACAGTGCCCTAGCGGATAAATTGATAAAACAATTTCTAGTTTGTGACTTTTTATGCATTTTTTTCACTTTCAAAATTCATCCTGCGGGCCGGTCTTGGCCTGCGGGCCGTACGTCTGACACCCCTGCTGTAGATGATTTTTTAGCTCCTTCTGGACCAAGATTTTTCAACAAGAACGCAAAGCGCAACATTTCAGGAAAATCCAGGAACGGCTTATTTGGGGTTTATCAGAATCACTTTCCTTGATGACAGCTTTATACTACTTACTTTTGGACATGATTGTGCACGTAGTTGGTTAACTACAGCCCTTATTATAAACAGGTGTGCACATTTATGCAACTAGGGTCTTTACATATTTTTTCTAATAATTATCTACATGTCTTTCTCTTGAACTTTGAAAGATGGAAAAATGGCATGACTTCTCAATTTCTGGCGTTACAATCCAAAAACCTGCAATTTCAATAAAGGTGCGTAGACTTTTATATCCACTCTAAGTAAATAAGTAAGCAAGAAAGCTTTTTAAGTAATTAATTTCTGAATACCTAGTGGAGGATGTTTTTGGCTGTTTGTCCATAGGACTGTCTGATTCTTGCTAGCACAATATCTCAGGAAAGACTGAATATTTGTAGGATTTATATGGAATTATCACTGTAACCAGCAGATGAACTGATTCAGGTTTTGGAATTGATCCAAACAGGGTCAAGCTCACAGCCATGTTAAATGTCTGAAAGGATTAGACTCATTGCCAGCAGAGATATCTTCATGGACACTATTAGCATTGAACTTTACTTGTTTATAAGGAATCTGACAGAAACAAAGCATGAGGTTCAATAAAAATTCACAAAATAAAGGGAACAAAATTATAACCCAAATTTACCAGAGTATGCAGTGGCATCCATCTTTCCCACTTGGACAGGTGATCCAGAGTTCTTTAGCTCAGCTCCTACCTCATACCAGACTGGTTCCAGCTTCTTACAGTATCCACACCAGGGAGCATAAAACTGCAACACAACATGCAGAACTGATTATCACAATACAAAATGCTTAAGTCAAAATGCAAGACATGTACAAAACACTGGTTATATTTGAAATAGAGGTTGGGATAGTAACATTCATTCATGAAATACCAAAATCGTGGATAAGTGCCGGAACATTGCCAATGTTGCACAATTAATCGAATATTGATCACGATTACGATTTTGACTGCCCACGATTAAATGAAGATGATCGACTGCAATATTGACATTTAAAGTTCATCCTCCGCTAATAGAAAACTTATAAAACTTATATAAACTTACAGCCAATCACCATAGAGTGGCGCACAGATGACGCAATTTTGTACTGCAAAAACCTGGAAACGAGACCTTTTTAACGAGACCTAGCTTCACTTCAAGCTCCAGCGCAAGGGGAAATCATGACATTAACATGATACTAAATGGCACTAAAGTGATTGTTGAGGGCATTAAATGTCATCACGCCAAAAGGGGAAAAAATTTTGCACATAAACTCAGGGCTCTACAATGCGACCATTTCACTCGTATTTGCGACTGAAAAGTATTTTGTGCGACTGTGAATAAATATTTATTCACACCGGTGCGAGTGACCTGTTCGGAGTTGTATAATACAATCGGGATAAAAACTCCAAAATGCATCTACACTGCGCAACAATTCACACTGCTTTTCATCACCTCAGTCAACCAAACAAGTGTGTAAATACTGCAAAGTAGCCATTATGATGACAAGTAATTCTGAACATCTGCTTCAACTTCCTGATCTTACAAACCGCCATCATTTATTGATCCCATAAAATAACCTGAAGTTGCACCTGCTCGTGTAGACACCCCGGCTTCGCGCAGAGTAAATTAATAATAATAATGCTAATGCTACAAGGTGGGTTTAATTCAAACTTCTTTATTAAATATTTCCTCACCAATCATAATCAAGAGTAGCAACTGTTCAGTCTGTAAACATACAGTACACTGCTGCTCTCCTTCCCTAACTCTAATTCACTTCATTTAAACTCACGGTTGCCAGAAATCACTAGAAAAGTCAACTCCATTTTCCATGTTCAGATTTAATCCCCCAAAACATAATGTTATCAGCAGACATGGACACTGTACTGGGGAACTCATCTAAATCTGATAAAGAAAAATAAAACTACTAAAATGTAAAGACAGAAAATGTGCTTAGTTATAAATCATTTAATATAAAAAGATAGATATTATAACTTCATAAAACATAAATAAAATAAGAAATTAAAAAATGTTTAATTACTATGGGTTGCATTTAATATCAATTTGACATTAGCCTAGTAAGTCATTTCCTTAGAAAGCTATTAGCTTTTTCCCCCCCAATATGGTTATGCTTGTGTTAGTCTACTTTTAATTAGGACTCTTTATTGTTCAAGTTATTTACAAATAAATATGGTATACTTGTTTATTTATCACTTAACCAACAGTATTTCTCATTGCTATTATTTTAACTCAATTAACAGTGACTATGAGCAGAGAGCTTACATTTTACTGTTTATGACAGCCCTCCTGATTAAAGCTTAAAGAAGAAAAGATTGGTACATGGATCAGTATCGGCTGTAAAAATCCTGATCTGTGCATCCCTAATGAACACCGTTAAACTGAAGTGCTTTGCACCTGACTGGTAAATGAACTCACCCAATCACATCCTATATGAGATTATTCAGATACAGTGCCTTGCGAAAGTATTCGGCCCCCTTGAACTGTTCGACCTTTTGCCACATTTCAGGCCTCAAACATAAATATATAAAACTGTAATATTTTGTGAAGAATCACCAACAGGTGGGACACAATCATGAAGTGGAACGAAATTTATTGGATATTTCAAACTTTTTCAACAAATAAAAAACTGAATAATTGGGCGAGCAAAATTATTCAGCGCCTTTACTTTCAGTGCAGCAAACGTTCTCCAGAAGTTCAGTGAGGATCTCTGAATGACCCAATGTTGACCTAAATGTCTAATGTTGATAAATAGAATCCACCTGTGTGTAATCAAGTCTCTGTATAAACGCACCTGCTCTCTGATAGTCTCAGAGGTCCGTTTAAAGCACAGAGAGCATCATATAGAACAAGGAACACACCAGGCAGGTCCGAGATACTGTTGTGGAGACGTTTAAAGCCGGATTTGGATACAGAAAGATTTCCCAAGCTTTAAACATCCCAAGGAGCACTGTGCAAGCGATAATATTGAAATGGAAGGAGTATCAGACCACTGCAAATCTATCAAGACCGGGCCGTCCCTCTAAACTTTCAGCTCATACAAGGAGAAGACTGATCAGAGATTCAGCCAAGAGGCCCATGATCACTCTGGATGACCTGCAGAGATCTACAGCTGAGGTGGGAGACTCTGTCCATAGGACAACAATCAGTCGTATACTGCACAAATCTGGCATTTATGGAAGAGTGGCAAGAAGAAAGCCATTTCTCAAAGATATCCATAAAAAGTGTCGTTAAAAGTTTGCAACAAGCCACCTGGCAGACACCAAACATGTGGAAGAAGGTGTTCTGGTCAGATGAAACCAAAATCGAACTTTTTGGCAACAATGCAAAACGTTATGTTTGGCGTAAAAGCAACACAGCTCATCACCCTGAACACACCATCCCCACTGTCAAACATGGTAGTGGCAGCATCATGGTTTGGGCCTGCTTTTCTTCAGCAGGGACAGGGAAGATGGTTAAAATTGATGGGAAGATGGATGGAGCCAAATACAGG
>JAFFST010046338.1:29899-41597 GCA_022414735.1 Noturus placidus | reverse complement strand
GGTTCCTCTCTAGGTTTCTTCCTCTTAAACATCTTAGGGAGTTTTTCCTTGCCATTGTCGCCACTCAGTGTCTTTCTCAGTTTGGGATAATTACTCATTTTTACTGTGTGTGTACTGTGTTTCTAATCCTGTAAAGCTGCTTTGTGACAATGTCTATTGTAAAAAGCGCTATACAAATAAAATTGAATTGAATTGAATCTAATTTATTCACATTAGGGGGAAGGATAAATACAATCCATTCATGAATTAGTGCAACTCCAATACACCTGTCCAATTCGGCCCCTTTTGGACTTGGACTCTAGACTTGATTGGTTAAGGACTTAGTCTCGACTCAAACTCGACAAAAGTGGACTCGGACCCAACACTACCTGAAGAAAATTATCAAATTTCCCCATTCATTTATGATCTGAGGTTGCATGTCAGGTAAAGGACCAGCGGAAACCTCAACAGTCAATGCACAGGGATACATTGAACTTTTGGACACTTTTCTTATTCCATCAATAGAAAATAGGTTTGGTGATGTTGAAGTCATTTTTCAGGATAATGCATCTCGTCACAGAGTAAAGAGTGTTAAAGCTTTTCTTCAGGAAAAGCATGTCAACTCAATGACATGGCCAGCAAACAGTCCAGATCTCAATCCAATTTAAAATTTATGGTGGAAATTTTAAAACATTGGTCCATGAAAAGGCTCCATCTCTGCAAGGCTGATCTGTCGACCGCTATTCGAGAAAGTTGGAACCAGTTTGAAGGCGAATATTGTTTTTCATTAGTGAAGTCCATGCCTCAATGAATTTATGCATGTCAATGAGGAGGAGAAACAATGTACTAATTTTTGTTGATGATTCCATAATTTTTTCCTCTATTTGATCTGGAAAAAAATATGCCAGTAATTAAAATAATTAAATTTGTTTGTGGTAAGTTTCATGAAGCCAAAATGTTTAGCCATTAAACAAAAATTGTTTTGTGTCTTATGTGATTTGTTTATTTGCGACGAAGGAAAAAAGCAGGGTTTGTATACTTCTAGAAATGTATTTCATAGTTCAGTTGTTGTTTAGACAATAACAAAACGATTAAACAAAATCACTGGATTCCCTTTTATTCTTAAAATGTTATGTACAAGTGTAACTGATTTTTTAGATTGTACATTCAATATAGAAAATTTATGTATCATTATATAGACAGTTTGACAACTGGACTAATCTTTGACATAGATTTTAATTAGAGTCAGTGTCATTTCTCCTGGGAGCATTTACAGAAAATCATTCCTCAGTTAAGTACACAGCTAGTTATAAATATTTGAGTGGTTTCTTTGCATTCTGGGTGAGAAAAGGTAGAAAAAGCAGGCTGTTTGTTGAGACATAAGGGGAGCTTGAAGCCAGAGTCTATGGGGTGTGATTGTAAGTGACAGTGGAAGTTCTTAACTTTTCCTTTAACTTTATCAAGAATTCATTCATTTTACGGTTAACAGAAAACACAAGGTGAATCTCTGGTATGGCATGACAAACCTGTGGGTCTGGAAACTCATGATAAACCAAGATTTGGTTAAAATAAGAAGTCATTAGAAGCCTTGTGTAGACAAAGCATGGAGGGCATGACAGAAGTGAAGGGGAAAGGAATCAAGTAAGGGTTGGATCTCTAAACTTGTATTCACTTCAGGGGTCTTTTTTCCTCCAGCAAAAAATACTCATACAAAAGTAAACATTTTCCTCTTCTTGGAAAAAACAAAACGAAATGTATAGAATGTAATGCACTAGGAACAAGAGCAAAAAGATTTTCAAAGAAAAAAAGCAGATTAATTAATAGCTGTGTGCTGAAAGGGAACACCACGGACACACGGAGGACATAGCAGCACACATTTAGAGGAAAGTTTACACAAAAGGTTGTAATCCACCCAACTCTTTCCTCTTTCTTTTAAGTAATTTATCCGTCTGTCTCAACAAGCCCGCTTCTCTTATGAAAGTGGTGCATTCACTGAACTGTTGTGCAGGTTTGGTTTTTAGCCCAGGTCTCCAATGTCATTGTCTACGGGTGGAGGGACGCTGGACAGAACTGTAGCACCCGTGCCAGCAGTTAGATAGCCTGCAACTGCCGGACCTGAAAACACAAACATGATTATCCCTAAATAACTGGTATTTCAAAAACGTTTTTTATCAAAATCCGAAATTTTCAAAACACTAGAGTATAACTGGACTCTAGCAGGATGTTTGAACTTAATGACTAAATAAATTGAGCTTTGAAAAAATGGTCTATATAATAAACAGTTGTACAACTACTGTTGGGCACAACCTGATACACTATAAAACAGTACACAATAATACACTTATTCAATGTTTGATTTATGGTTGTTATACTGTCACTCATTTCATTTAGTTTTTCTTCTTGAGGAATACCGGTTACATGACTTTTGACTATGTACAGAAGCAATCAACCATATACAAAAATGAAATATTAATGACTGCTTACAACAAATAAAATGGGTAAAATGTTTACTTTTCTAAAAGCATTACCTTATTGGAGGTAGTGAGATAAAAAATTAGAAACAATTCCATGATGCCTACATTTTTGGGGCAATGTATGTGCACCAGGGCTAGACTGTGTTAGGAATTCTGTGTTAACTACAGCTACAGATAGATGCTTGTTCAGACTGATGAAGCAGAAACTTAAAAGGTGACTGAAACAAGAAAGAAGAAAATGAAGGAGATGCTGTGAGTATGAAGAGAAAGGAAAGTGTACCTGTGTAAAAGTTAAAGAGAAGAGCATGGGAAAAGCCCACTAGAGGCCGCTCCGCAATGGACTACTGGCAGCAAGAAGAGAAAGAGTGGAAACACCTGAAGAAGAATAAGAAAGGAAGGAAAAGACGGCAGAGAGAGGAACAGGTAGCAAGAGGAAACAAGCAAAGTCTAATCTAAATCAGACTGAAGGAAGGCTGTGTGTGGTTGTCTATTTAACTACATTCCTTTATAGGCTGGGTAAGTAATTCAATAATCAGAGCTTATTTCAGTCTTCTATATTATTTAAATAAACATTTATGAAAATCTGACCAGGGTTTGGAAACTGAAATCATGGATGATGTAGTTTAGACTGGTTTAAACTGGTTGCATTTTTCCTTCAGAATTCACTTAAAAGTTTACTGCTAGATTTTAAACATCTCAATGGTATAGCACATTCATTCATCTCTCAATACCAAACTATGTTATAAATTGAATCTGGAAAAAAAAAAAAACACAACTAAATAAATAAATAAATATATAGTCTAGAATTAAATTACTTTAAATTATGCATATTTTATATATATATATATATATATATATATATATATATGCATAATTTAAATTTATTTAATTCTTTATATTTCTCTTATTGAATATGCAATAATTGCTATGCTTATTGATAATGATCGTTTTTACATGTGGCAATAAGAAAAGATAATTGGGGGGGGGCTTGGGGCCAAGAGTACAAATTAGGCAGGGGCCCAGAAAACCTATTGCCACCATGCTTGACTGATTATATTGAATGTTTTTGATCATATTTTCTTTTTCCACACTTTAGCTATTCCATCACTTTGATAGAGGTTAATCTTGGTATCATCAGTTCAAGGGCGTAACCATGGTATGGACATGGGGAATTTTCTTACAGCTCACCTGGGCAACAAGAAACAGCTGTAAGTCACATCTTCCAAAACAAAAGTTTTGTTCTAAGCTGTTTAACATATCTAGCTGTAAATATCAGGTAATGAGAACTGAAATTCCAATCTATCATCTAATTCATCAAAAACAAAATTATTGGCCTTGCCATTCCAATAATTTCAGAGGGGACACTGATTTTATGACACTGATTATTTGTAACAATTTTATTGGCTTATTTTTCTCTTATTTGTGACTCTCCTTTGTTTCTTCCTCTATTTTCACTTCACACTGTAAAATAAGTTGTATCTATGAATGGTGCTGTATAAATAAAATGTATTGTTATTTATCATCATCATCATCATGGACTTAGTTCAGTTTCCTCACCTTGATTTAATGAGGTTTTTAGCTTATGAGCAAGTGGGCAAAAACTAATTTGTGCAGTGTTTTCACTGAAGAGCGTTGCAGTGGGTAAAAAATACGGAGAAAATCCCTGTGTTATATCGTGATTTCAATCAGTAACTGTGTGGACTTTATACCTGACAGAAAGCCTGCAGTCTGTGATTCCGAGATGAAGAGATCATGTTTTTGATCTTTGAAGGCACTCCACACAGTGGATTGAGACAGGATTTCATTCACCTGCAACAACACTACAATCTTAGATTTTGTCTCATCGCAGTTTTGTATGGACTCATTCAGTGTCTACAACTAATTCGTATTAGGTCAAGTTGGTAGCGTGACTTTAATATCTGGTTAATTGCTAGAATAATGAACATAGGAACATAAGTAAAGAAGGAACGACAGGTTTCAGTCCCCAAAAAGTATTTAAAAAAAGAACTCTGTCTACTGTAGCTAGTTTAGAACTTTATAATCAAAAATTTCTACATGGACCATGATATGTTTATGATTTGATTGTGAATATAGTGTTCATGGTGAACGACAAATCTATATGACCATATATACACATGATGCGGTGTTACAATGCTAGTTCACAGCCAATGTATGTGTAAACGTGAGCAGCTGCATATGCTACTGCAGCACATACTGAAATTGGAACGATACAGCATGGCCCCTGCGCAAGGATGACTCATATCTAGACCTCTCAAGCTGCTTTTTTTGTTTGCAGTTTGAGCTGAAGGCTGTTTTGACAATACAATCTTAGTACAATTATTTATTGGTATTATATATAAACCTGTGTATATTTATTAATTTAGAGTGTGTGTGTGTTTGAGTTCCTCACCTGTTCTCCATACTGTACACTGCGAGTCATGGATTTAAGAGCTTTGACAATTTGGGCTTTGGTTGCTGAGGAGTTGTGCAGAGTCTCTAATCCCATGCCCTCTAAAAGCTTCAGCAAATATGGCACCAGTTCTACTCTCAGAGCCTGCATACAACATGCACACTCTCTAAATTAATAAATATGAATATATTTATATACATTTTTTGAATATGAATATATTTATACATTATATAAATTAATTATATGGCTAAAATGCTTCATGACAAAAATGAGTTTGAAATTAAAATAATTTTTGCTGAAGTCACTGTTTCATAGTGTTTCAAAACAAACATAGAAGATACGTGTAAATAATCTTTTTCCTGTGATAAGAGCGATGCTGTCTTAAAATTCAAAACATAATATCCAAGTATTGTGCAATGGCAAAGATCAATTAAACTTAAGACTCTTTTTGCTACTGACCTTTCAAATCACAGCCAATGAAATAAACTAATTAAATTAATTAATAAAAGAAGCAACTCACTTTGTACAGGACCATCACCCCCCATTTTTTGCTACTGGATGTTAAGACCTAAAATTAACAATATTACAGAAATGTTTTGTGGTCAATACAACTTTTGAACAAAGTGCCAGGAAGCTGAGGTCGGAGGGTCAGCCATGATACGGCAACCCTGGAGCAGAGAGGGTTAAGGGCCCAACAGTGGCAGCTTGGAGGTGCTGGGGCTTGAACCTCTAACCTTCTGATCAGTAACCCAGAGCCTTAACTGTTAGGAGCCAGAATGTGAGTGTGTATGTGAGAGGTGTTACCTGTGCATGTGTATTACCTGTGCAACTAGGTCAGTTTGCTCTTGCTGGAACATGCGGTTGAGGGCTTCACATGCTAGTCCTGTCATATCAGCCCTGACCTTCATCCCACACATCAATGGCCCAATGGTCTCCAAGGCTGCCATGGAGCGCACACATAACTGTAGAGGGCGGGTTGACACAAAAACATCCAAATCGGGTGAACAGTGTAGGAATTACAGCACTTTTTAATATTTGGTCCCCGCTTTTTAAGGGACCAAAAGTAACCACCATGATTAAATTTTTGGTTTTAAATCCTTTGCAGTCAATGACTGCCTGAAGTTTGGAACCCATAGACACCACCACATGCTGGGTATCTGACCTGTTGGTGCTCTGCCAGCCCTTTATTGTAGCTTTCCTCAGCTCTCTCTTGTTCTTGTGGTGCTTTGCCTTTAGTTTTGCTTTCAGCAAGTTAAATGCATGCTCAATTGTATTCAGGTCAGGTGACTGACTTGGCCATTGCACGACATTCCACTTTTTTGTCTTAAAAAAGTCTTGGGTTACTTTCAAAGTATGCATTAGGTCATTGTCCATATGAGTGTGAAGTGCATTCCAATGAGTTTTAAAGCATATGACTGATTCTGAGCAGATAATATAACCCTATACACTTCAGAATTCCCCCTGCTACTGTTGTCAATACAAGGGAACCAGTACATTGGCTACCATAGATGCACACGTCAAAAGATAAGGTTTTGGATCACTTTTCCATACCCTTCATCTCCCATTATTCTGGTACAAGTGGAGATTTGTCTCATCTGTCTATACGATGTAGTTCTAGAACTATACAGGCTTTTTTTTGTATACATCTTGTGTATTTACTCTAGTGAAGGCTTCTCTTGATTTTTAACTTTGACACAGACACACAACCGACCTGGAGGGTGTTTTTGATCTGGCCAAGAACCAGAACCACTGTACTTATTATTCAATTTCAACTCTATATACTGTGGTAGACAGATAAAAACAACAAAATCTTAAATTACACAATAAAATATTTTTGAACCTGACTGTAAGTGACTAAAATCCAAAGCTATATTCGCTTCACTGACTTACCAGTCTAGTGGGAAGGGTGAGCTTATGTTGCTTGGCACAGCTTTACAAAAAGTTAAAAGGTGTGTTTGAAAGGGAGCATCTCTATCTGCTTTAAATTGTACATAAGGGAAAAAACATGAAACAGGTTGGTGCATGTGTGTGCCGTGCATTTGCTGAAGTGGTGGCAACACAAGAAGCATTGTTCAGACAGTTGCCTGCATATTTTAAATACACCTGGATGATTAAAAACCGACATTCAATAGATGGCATGTCAGAGACACAAAATGCTTAGTGGCTGCTAAACTGTTATGTAATCTCAGGTGATGTTGCTATGTAATTGCTATGCTAGGCTATCTCCAAGGGTGTTTATGTGGTTGCTATGTCATTCAGACTGGTTGCTAGGGTTTTGTTGTGCTTTCTCAGGTGGATCCTAGGCGGTTACCATGATATTTCAGCTGGTTGATATGGTATTCTTCTAGGTGGTTGCTAGGGTGTTGCTAGCTATTCCAGGTGAAATTACAGTTAATTTAGCCAAAACATTTAGGAAATAGACTTGGAAAACACTGTTGGATTCTGTCTGTATGTGTACCTCATTCTCCGAGAGGACATGGATTAGGCGGATGGAGCTTTTAGGAACAGCGTTGTTCTTGTGGTTGAGGGCTGCTAAGATTCGAGGCAAGTGACCAAGAGGAGGAACCTGATCAGCCAACTGAGTCTGAGTACTGAACAAACACACAGCTGCTGTGGTGACCGTCTCTAATGCCTCACCCTGAGATACAAGACGCAAACAAGAATGGCAAAGGAGAGGTAAAGAAATCAGAGGAGAAAAGGGAGGGAACAAAGAGGAAGAGAATGAGAAACGAGGACAAGAAGAAGAGGACATAGCATGGAAAGGAGGGCATGAAAAAGTTAAGAAGTAAATATGCAGTGGATAGGTCATAGGGAAGGACGGTTTAAGAAAACAAAGAAAAAGGGAATAATATTGTTATTTTAAAACAAGACAAAATCATATGTAAGCATATGGTAAATTGGATACAGTCCCCTTCAAAACTATTGGAATGGCAAGGTCAATTAATTTGTTTCTGCTGTAGACTGAAGAATATGATTACATCTGGAACTGGTTCACTAATCTTTATTGATCATGTAAGTCATGATGGTGGCAGCAGAATGAATTCAGAAGATTACAGGAACATTTGGTCTGCCACTTTACAGAGAAATGCATCCAAATTAATCAGGACGAATTTCATCTAGCAGCAAGACAATGATCCAAAACACGCTGCAAACTCAACAAAGGACTTTATCAGGGGGAAAAAAAGGTTTTAGACTGGCCAAGTCAATGGAGACTGAAGGGAGAAACCCCTGGAAACAAACAGCTAGCTTCAAGAGGCTGTAGTAAAAGCCTTGAAAAGCATCACAAAAGAAGAAACCAACAATTGCCATTGTCGCCACTCAGTGTCTTGCTCAGTTTTGGATAATTTATCACTTTTACTGTGTATAATGTGTTTATATTTCTGTAAAGCTGCTTTGAGGCAATGTCTATTGTAAAAAGCGCTATACAAATAAAATTGAATTGAATTGAACAATTTGATGTCAATGAGTCACAGGCTTGATTGCAGTTATTTCAAGCATAAGATTTGCAACCAAATATTAAGTGTTATTTACTTTAAGTCTTATCTGTTCCTATACTTTTGCACACCTAAAAAATGGGTGTTCTGAAGCAAAAAGTTGTGTTGATGTTTAACACGTCTAGGATGAAAGCTGTAATCCTAACCTCTCGACTCACATCCATCGTTTATGACCTCAAACCCAAATGTCTTTGGGGTATAGCACAAACAAATGAGTTGGCCTTGCCATTCCAATAGTTTTGAAGAGGAATGTATTATTGCTATGTTTACTGCAGAAGCTCACATCAGGGTGTTTCTTCTCCAGAAGCTCAGTGAGGGTCTCGAGCAGGGAGACAAGAAACTCCCGAGGCTTGCGCAACACCCAGCCCGGCTGAGCAATGAAGATACGCAGGAACACTCCACCCACCTCCAGCTCACCCTGCCCCGCTGCATATGGTATTGTAAAGTCCTCAGGAAGCTGACGCAAACACAAACACACGTATAGACACAATCATCTAGCAATTTATACCCCCCCCCCCCAAATTAAAAAAACAAAAATACACTATTTTACCTTCCAACTGACATCAGGGTTATCCTTCTGCTGCTTGAAGTATCTGCAAGAAAAAGAGCAGAAAATGGTTGCATTAAGAGTATAACAAGAAAATTGGGATAAAAAATTTTTCATAAAAAGCTGTTTTAACTGCATGTTTCACAAAATTTAACAATAAACAATAGGTCTCATTTATCAAGTTGATATTGATTCCGTTTAGGACAACGTAAAGTTGATCGACCAAGTCTAAACATCGGGAAGTCTAAACCTCTGGTTATTTGACATCTCTAAAATACCCATAATGCATTTCTGCACACTGGATTGAGGGTATGTCATCCCCCGTAATGCAATTCTCCTCGTTGTGCTGATCATTTTGATGTATGACATGGCTGCAGTAGTTTTGTGATTACGGTAGTTTATGGCTTCTTGTATCCTGCTACTGATTTCTCAATGAGTGTGTATGTGGCATATTTCATCGGGAATTTCACATGATACAAAATGTGGAAATGGCGAGGAAAGTAATTACACACATCTCCCAAAAATTCTGAGCAATTTGAGGTATGATCTGTGTCTCTAAGTAAAACAGTGTGGGGATAGTTAGTTAAAGGCCCTAGACTCGATTCCGAGCCATGGCGACTTGATGGGAATAGTTAAGTGCAGTATATTTCCTATGGAGACAGTAAATCTAAAACAGTATTCTCTGTGTGCCTATAAGACTTTTATTTCTTTTTTTATTATTATTTAATTTTCCAGAGAAAATTCTGAAATGCAATGTGTACCCGCCTGGTCCACTCCCCAAGACGTACGAGAGGATATGTGACACTAGCATGTTAGCCTAACGATGTTCAAGATGTGACACCTGTGTTTTATTCCTCATTCATTCTCTACGGGCAGAAAAAAATTTGCTATTCTTTTGTCTGCAGTTCAAGCATCGTTAGTCGGATCGCTTATAAAAGTCAGAGCACACCTTTTCTCAATAAGCCGATCGATTTGAGCCCCCATTCATGAATTATCAAGAATCAAGTATTATACTACTACTACTACTACTACTAATAATAATAATAATAATAAGTATGAACAATAACAACAGTGATGCTTTGCTGTGCAAGCACCACTAATAATAAGCTAATAAAGCAGAACAGTATGTTGGCTTTTTCAAGCCAACATAAATATGGTGCCATGATTGTGCTTGGTAGTTTATTGACATGTGCACACACATGAATGACATTATCATTAATTTAACTTTGTCTGGCAGCAATTTTCAGTCCTGTTGGTCTCCTGAAATCATGTGGCTTATTATTATGTTTCTATTATTTTCCATTGGTCACATTGCATGTTGTCCAAGCTCGCCACCCACCATGTGTTGGTCTATACCACACACTATGAAACCTTGTGTAGTACACACTGTGTATGAGTGCATGTACTGAATATGAATGTGAGTGGACGAGCCACTCACTCAAGCATCATTTCCCGGACGGTGGTGGAGACAGTCTCTCGTGATGCATCATTCCAAATAAGTTCTGGGTTTTCATGAGTGCCCTCAAAGATGTGCACAGCAGCTTCAGCATTGTCTCGCATGGCATCCATGAAAACGCCCGGCAGAAAGCGCATCAGGATCAGACGCACCTGTGCTCCACATAAGACAGGAGGGAAAGGAGAGATTTCAAAAACAAAAAGGATGCTTTAGATTTAATTATAAACAGAATAAATCTGTGCTTTTTTTACGGTTAAATTACTGTACGTTTTTTTTTACGGTTACATTAACGGTTCTAAAAAGCACTTTACACTGTCTTATTCACCCATTCACACACACACACCAATGACAGCAGAGCTGCCACGCAAGGCGCTAGCCTGCTACTGGAAGCAACTTGGCAAGGACATTTTGGTATGTCATGTAGCTTGGAAATCGATCCGCCAACCCTATGATCAGTGGACAACCTGCTCTACCACCTGAACCACAGCCACATACAGTGGTTACATAACATAGCACACCTGTTGATTATCTGTGTGGGCTTTATTAACAATATGTTCTCTCCTTTTCTCTTAATTAGCCAAGCCTAAGTGCTTTGTGTGTGTTCACTTTTTGTTTTGTTATTTTGTCAAAATATATTTCTATTTAGTTTTTATTTGTATTGCAGGTGGACATACAGTAATAGTTGCAGTTTAATTTCCATTTATTTGGAAACTCACTTTTATTTCAGTTAACGAAAATTAGTTTTAATTATCATGTCTCTTTTCATTAATGATAATAACCCTGTTAACAATAGAAACCAATAGTACCAATATGGCAATGTAAAATGTGTGGAGTTGTGAAAAACAGTGACTGAATATTTTTATACTAGATGTATGTAAACTTTTGGGCTCAACTGTCAAAGTATTTACACTTTATACATGTTGACCTGTCTCATAGTGCAACATTACTGACATCATACATCAACACAAAATTACAAAAATAACATCATACATCAACACAAAATTTCTAAATTCTGAGCTCATACAAAACAAACTTACTGACAAACACTAGTACAGTATACAAGTTAGATATACTTTACTTCTGTCAATCGACAAACATGAAAACACAGTAACAAAAACTTCCATTTATTACTTTTGGGTTACAGAAACAATATTTTATTTCTCAGACTGTTTGGATCTACAGTTGTGTTTGCTCTGTTTTTCACAAACATTCATAAAATGTTTAGGCTGAATGAATACATTTACTGCTATGTTTGTTTAACTCAGGGGTCGGCAACCTGTACCACTCAAAGAGCCATTTGGACCCGTTTCCCACAGTAAAGAAAACACTGGGAGCCGC
>JAFFST010046337.1:98195-101520 GCA_022414735.1 Noturus placidus | reverse complement strand
TATAAATAGAAGTGTATTTGTTAGTGGGGAATTGTTTGTGGTTGGGGGTGGTGGGGGTTTTGAGGGTTTGAGTGTGTGTGTGTGTGTGTGTGTGTGTGCGTGTGTGTATGCGTGTGTAGGTGGTTTTTGCTTTGGTGGATAGGGACTATGGACATTTATGAGAAGGTGCATGAGAATGGATGGATGGATGACTGGTGTTGATGATTTATTTGTTTGCTGCTTGTGTTTTGTAATAAAATAAAAATAAATTAACCCAGTAGAGCAGCATTTCACCTTCTGAAGAGAAGACTGAAGTGAGAAACCCCCTTAAACTATCAACAACTAAAAGAAGCAGCGGTAAAAGCCTGGAACTGCATCACAAGAGAAAGAAGCAACAGTTCGGTGTCAGCGAGTCGCAGTCTTGAGGCAGTTACTGCAAGCAAGAGATATACAACCAAATATTAAGTGGTATTTACTATTTACTAATATACTTTAATTCATATACTTCAGCTTGCCTAAAAATTGAGTAGTCTGATGCAAAAAGGTCTATATTTTATGTTGTTTAAACACATCTAGATGTCAACACCAGGAAATAAAAGCTGAAATCCTAAACTCTCATCTCATCTCCAGCTTTTGATGTCAAACCCAAACGTCTTTGATGTACAGCACAAAAAAATTAATTGGCCTTGATGGTCCAATAGTTTCTGAGGGGTAGTGGCAGTCAACACTACTAGGAGGTTAGCTAGCGACGTAAAGGACAAAGGTATTTGTATTTGCATATTTGCATAAAGCATAGTTCTTCCCAAAGCAGATATATCTTTATGTAAACAGAGAATTAATGTGTAAACATTTCCTCACCTGGTTGCAGAGCTCCCGCTGATACATCACTTCCTGTTTTGGCCTATAAAAACCATAAGCATGTTTAACATACCCAGATTAAGCTCCATGAGGTTTTACCACAGTGTTGTAAACAACTTCAGAAGTACAAACTCCAGTTTCGGGGTGCCCGTGTATCTCCACGCCCTACTGGTGTCTTTTTGTTCTTCCAGTGTTCCAACATACTTAGCATACATAGTGTGCTATTGTGTCACAACACAAATAGAAACTAGACTATTCCAAAATAATGTGCACGCTCTGAAATGTCACACTCAGTTTCAAACCACAGAGCAAATCGTTAGGCAGATTACTTTTCTGTATCAAAAACGTACAATCAAAGGCTGAATACTTTAAGGCAATATGGGAAATTAAAACAAAATAGAAAAATATATGTATTTATTTTTTTTAAAAAAAGACAAAATTGTCCGCTTACTGCCTCTGAATCCGGTTTGGACACCGTCAGCTTCACCTCCTGTTTCTCGATGAGTACTGCGTGCTCAGCCTTAGCAAGGACTTGATCTCGGACTGAGACACAAGCATAATTAATCAACAAGGAGATAAACATTCTAGATAGCTGCTTATGTTTCTGTCTGGATTACTGTGTTCCCATAGTGTTTAACTGCATACAGCAAATAATCCATGTGGCACCAACAGAGCTGAAACCATTCTTACAGTGATGAATTAACCATATATATATAGTTTTTCAGATTTCTCACAAGCTCATAAATCTGATCTGTTGGTTTAATAACACCATGGTATTCATTCCACCCTGTAGGTGTTCAATCAACACTCTGTATTCTACTTAAACACCACACAAGTGTCAGCACTAGGCTTCACACCCTACATGAAACAACTATAAACATTTGAACAGATAAACCTGATAAATCAGTTTCTGTTCGATGTTGGTTGAGGTTAACTCACTTTCTTCTGATTTGAAGAAGACCGTACAGCTCCGATCGGACCATGTGATGACGCAGTCTCCTCCCTGAGACTTCTTTTTGCTCTGAAAATAAATGTGAACTTTACTTTGGAGTGTTTTAGGGTTTACAGAGGACCAATCCCCCTCCACAAGTAGTGGATAAGGGTATTTCTCCATGTTGATCCTCCTGAAGTCTGGTTAAAGTGCAGAAGACGGAAGTTCTGCTCGGTCAGTGTAAACACTTTCGCTTTCGTTTCGTTTCTCAGTGCTGCTTTCATCAGAAATGAAAGGGAGGGACATGAGACTGATAATCTGACAGCGGTGGGGAGGAACAGGGTTAATCCGAGTTTATAATTATCCGTATTTAAAATTCGGTTTGTGATTTGATTTACAGTAAAAATTTATAAAATAAACTGAAGGCAACCATTATTATCCATCCATCCATCCATCCATCCATCCATCTTCAACCGCTTACTCCTTTTCAGGGTCACGGGGGACCTGGAGCTTATCCCAGGAGGCATCGGGCACAAGGCGGGGTACACCCTGGACAGGGTGCCAGTCCATCACAGGGCACAATCACTTACACACTCACACACATACACTACGGACACTTTAGACACGCCAATCAGCCTAACATGCATGTTTATTATTATTATTATTATTATTATTATTATTATTATTATTATTATTATTATTATTACTCAACCAGCGAATCAACAGTGCCTTAAAAATACTTATTTAAATATGAAAATCCCATCAAAATTCCTTTTCCCTCTGAATGATCATTATTTCCACCTCCCAAATAAAAACGTGGCTCCGCCCACATTCTATTTGTTTTTATTAAACTGCTACAATGAAAAGAAAGAACCAACAGATGGCGCCACAAAAAAAATATCAAAGGAGACTTGAGTCTTGAATCATTCGGTCTGTGACTTATAACGAAAAAAAATGTTATGCAAGTTATTTTTAAAACAACAGATCATTTTTAGATCACATAGCCTATCAACAGTGCTATAATATTTAGTGGAGGATATTATAATTATGTATTGAAAGAATGTAGTAAAAACTGAAAGATTGGGTATTTAGTAATATATTTAGTGATAACATTTAAATATAAAATCCGACAAAATTTATTTCCCTGTATAATCTTTTTATTATTATTTTTCTCACGATAAATTGATAATTTAAAAAAACCACAGCAATGAACTGCAATGAAGTCAATCAGCCAGCAGATGGCGCCACAAATATAATCCATTAGCTTCAATTTCACATTTATTAAATTTCGTCTTGTGATTTTAACGTCAATAGATATTTATTAAACTAAATTTACAGCATATAGTGCTAGAATATGATATTAGGTGGAGTACAATTATGTAGGGTAATAAAAATAAAAGATTGCTAAAGGGATTTTTTCATCTAAAATTAGAACATCCCATGGAGGAAAAAAAAAGCTCTCCCACCTCATAATCATTATTTTAATCTCTTAACCACGTCAGGATTATTTATTTTTACTCAACTGCTGCAATGAAGCCCACAAACCAACAGATGGCG
>JAFFST010046337.1:80695-95695 GCA_022414735.1 Noturus placidus | reverse complement strand
AAGGAAAAGAAAAAGATTGAGCAAGCAAGAGATGACAGGAGAGGAAAAAATAGAAAAGAAGGAGAGAGACAGAGTCTATATGATAATACATCAGAGAGAAAAGGGATAGAAAAGGAGAACAGGATGAAAAGAGAGATAGAGGATGGTAAGAATGAAAAATAAAGGGAATAATAGAAAGACAAATGAAAGAGGAAAATCAGACAATAGGACACAGAGAGAAAGAGAAACCGATAGAGACAGCAATCATATTTAGTCTCTCTATCTCTCCCTCTCTCTCTCCACTCATTTTCAACATAGCAAGAGATTTGTGCTTTGCTTTTTCAATTACACTGTGCCTATAAGAGGAACGATTATTGCACTGTTTCATGGCCGACTTTAGCATTTATAGTCTAACAGGAACACGCGTGTATGCGCATGCATAAAGAGCATGATGTAATAAATATGCAAATTAGCACATTCACATTATAACACAGAGTGTTTTGCCAAGAGAGTGAAACAGAGATAAAATACACTTTAGGGATGAAAAATTGCCCTCTTTTCTGCGTTACCTTCTGATCTCAGTGTATAATCTTTTACACCACTGGAGTTCCACACAGACGCCGAAAACATTTCCAAGAAAACAGTTTGCACCTAAGACCTCACCTCAGAATAATGAGCTGCTGCTGTAATCGTAAAGACTCATCCCAGGACTCCTAATCAGACTCCGTACAAACACAATAACCTCGAACTGAATGTTTACTACATCCAACACTTTCCTCCAGGATTTGAATCATTTTTTTTTTTTTGTGAATCTTCCTTACTTCATTGTGGACCTTCAGAAAGAAGCCCCGCCCCTTTAGACATCTGACGTCACAATGCAAAAAATTTCTCTCGTCTCATTTCATCTTTATTTCGCACTGGAAACCTGTAGTGTAAAAAAAAAAAAAAAAAAAAAAAAAAAAAAAAAAAAACAAAACACAATCCATTTAAACAATTAAATGAATTCAAATTCAAACACTTCACCATGCTAATTGTGCTAGCTTAATAATAAATCATTTAGCTATGAATGTTTTTTCACCTTTCACGCTAACTTCCCTGAAATGTCAGCCTCAGCATCAGCAGCACATCTCCGTAGCAAGAAATATGCAGAGCAAGGACTTTTACACGTGTTAATAATGAATGCTTGCATGTTAAATCATCATAAAGTTTGACCTTGATGTGTACGAGTGATGGAGCTGATCGGCATGTGATTATTTTCACGTGTCACTATAGATTACTTTTATGTTAAACGTGTTAAATATACACATTCGGATGCAGATGCACACACACACACACACACACACACACACACACACACACCAAGACCATTTCTTCTATTCTATTAATGTACATTTAAACCTCGATTCACACTGTAAAATGATTCCATGTTATCATCATCATCATCTCTGTGTAGTGGAAGGTGTACAGGAAAATGTTTCAGCATTCGTTTCCCTTTTTTTATGTGAAGAGTGACAGACGGCTTTCTATTTTTATCTCCCTGAACCCTGGAACTCGTCACCGCTTTCTGCACTCAAACCCTTTCAGTCCGCGGATTCCGTTCTCGTTTCACTCATCTTCATTCAGTAAGCACTTTATCCCGCTCGAGCTCGGAGTGTATCCGGACTCTACGCTGGGAATACACCCTGGAATGTTTTTGGAAGGTGGGAGGAAACCGGAAAACCCAGAGGAAACCTACACAGACCATTCGGTTCTACAGTTCTCGGCTTGTTTGCTCAATTACTTCACTGTAGATTCTCATAGATGTGTGTATATTAAATTAACCTATCTAATAAATAAACATTTTTTTAAAAAATGTACTAAACTGTCGTTTCTTGACAGAGAGGGATTATATGTGACCTGTGTAGGATTGTGGGTAAAAAACAAATAGCTAAATTTACAGGAGAAGGAAGAGCTGCCTTTAATGTTTTATAATAGAAGAGCTGCTGAAGTGCTGAGACAGACTGCAGATGGAGAGGAAGCTGCCAGGCTTATAGCGTGGTGCCTTGGGAGCTGGATCAGTTTGTGTGTGTGTGTGTGTGTGTGTGTGTGTGTGTGTGTGTGTGTGTGTGTGTGTGTGTGTGAGTCACATTTTAGCGATCAATAATTTCACAACATCGCAAACAATAAGGAATAAAAAGTCCTATTTGTGAGTCGATTGATATTTCTAGTAAAAAGGCCATGTTCTTGCAAGCTTTTACTGTTTGAGCATGACCATGCATCAGATATTTTTCTGATCTAAGACGGTATACACACACGCACACACACGACATGATTCAAACAGCAGTAGAAATCTTTTGATTTTAATTAAAAGCACTTATGCCTCGCACTTGCACCTGAGGTTGGGGGTTCGACCTCCGCTGCATAGGGGTTTCTTCGTGGTACTCTGGTTTCCTCCCCAGTCCAAAGGCACGTCTTGTAGGCTGACTGGCTTCTCAAAAAGTCTGTAGTGTGTAAATGGGTGTGAGATTGTGCCCTGTGATGCGTTGGATAGGCTTCAGGCTCCCCACGACCTTGTGTAGGATAAGCGGTGCAGAAAATGGATGGATGGATAGATGTGAATACAAATACTGATATGAATAGGAGGTGCACGATCCTTCTGTTTTGTTTTGTTTTTATTTTTTTGAAAGCTTGGCAGTATCCAGGACACAAAATGTCTCACAAACAGGGGGTTTTTACTTTCAAGCAGACTCAAGCGAGAAAGTCCACATTTGACTGCATGCATGAGTGGACAACACGGTTCCATTTACTGCCATTGTGCAGTTTTTTAACTATATTTGGTCAAAATGCAGGTCTCCATCTTGCGAAAATTTGTCGATAGAGTCTACACAGTATAGCGACCAGTCCAACGCAAAACTGTCACCTCATCAACCTTTTATTTATTATTAATTAACTCCTATAAGATGCATACATTGAAAGAGAGATCAATATCAACTGACTGACAGAACAATAAACCTGAAAATAATTTTTTAAGATTATTTGTTACATTCGCTAACAAGAGAGTAGGCGGGGTTAAAAACGGTACTGCAGCCAGCCACTAGAGGGCGTCAGAGACACTTTAGCGTCTCGTTTTGACGTCCACTCTTACAGTATACTGTATGCTATATATTCATTACTGAACAGTCCTTAGTAACAGACTGGTAAAATATGTTGGGAAGATACAAACAAAAATAATAGCAGTGCGATCAGGATTAAAAAATAAATAAATATATAAAATAAAAATTAAAAAAACAGTCCTGTCGGGGTAACAACATATGTGATGCAGTAGAGGTTGTGGAATTGTCAGAATGTAACAGTTTCCACTGACGTTTCAACAGTTTTCACAGCTGTCTAGTGTTCCCAGGGTTAATGATGAATTAAAAAATAAATAACTAAACACCTTCCAGATTAGGCCACACCCACTTCAAGTTTAATACAGACAGGTCATTGTGTTGCTCCTTTAGTTTGGACTGTAGTTATATTAACTTGCAGTACCAAATTGGTTGTTATGGTAAAGGCGTTTGCAATGAGTCATGCGGTGCACACAAACTTTAGCTAGTTAGTCAGTTAGCTAGCCAGGCAGTTAGTCAGTCAGTCAGTCAGTGAGCTAGTTAGTCAGTGAGGTGTGCAATGAGTCATGCAGTGCAGACAAAAGTTAGCTAGTCAGGCAGTTAGCTAGTCCGACAGTTAGCTAGTTAGTCAGTTAGCTAGCCAGGCAGTTAGTCAGTCAGTCAGTCAGTCAGCTAGTTAGTCAGTGAGGTGTGCAATGAGTCATGCAGTGCAGACAAAAGTTAGCTAGTCAGGCAGTTAGCTAGTCCGACAGTTAGCTAGTTAGTCAGTTAGCTAGCCAGGCAGTTAGTCAGTCAGCTAGTTAGTCAGTGAGGTGTGCAATGAGTCATGCAGTGCAGACAAAAGTTAGCTAGTCAGGCAGTTAGCTAGTCCGACAGTTAGCTAGTTAGTCAGTTAGCTAGCCAGGCAGTTAGTCAGTCAGTCAGTCAGTCAGTTAGCTAGTTAGTCAGTTAGTTAGTCAGGCAGGTAGCTAGCAGGCAATGCTGAACTTTATGTGAGGATTGAGGATATAAGATTTTGGAGTCAGCCTCAGACACTAAACACACTGATTGTTATAATAAATGTTAAGCTATCATACTGCTTTCAGACAAACAGCACACTATTGTGAACTGATAATTGATATTTTTCTGACCAGTTATGGAACATACAATTTGGTAAACCTGCTTTACATTTCCTTGTGTCTGTGTCAGAGTAATGCCTTGCCCTCTAGGATGTTAAACAGTGCATTAGAGGGTTGTGTACTGCAGTGCAGGGTCTGTGTGTGCGTCTGTGTGTGTGTGCGTCCGTGTGTGTGTGTGTGCGCACTATCCTGCAGTGTGTTTCTATTCCACAGACTGTAAATCCAGCCCCTGCTGCAACGCCTTCATCGCTTACTGCAGGGGGAAATAAAACAGGTCTAAACTCCTCAGTCATATAGACGTGTCAGCTAACCGCTGGCGAACCTCGACGTCCTCACACCTTCCCTACGATCATCTTCAACTAAAAAAAATTTTACTCTTTCTTCCATCCGATTCAATACCGCTGCACCGTATATCACGCCGTCAACATTTTTGTGTATGAAAGCAACACAGCCAGCAGTAAAAATGATTGAGCTCCACCGTCATAAAGCGGAGCAGTAATCTTCGCCACAAAGCGCTGATTTCATCACATTTCATTTTTCACCGTTTTACATTTTTATAGGTAAATGGAATTTAAACTGCAACAAACATGCTTTTCCAGTTGAGTTTATTCCAAGTCAGTGAGATGAGATGAGAGGAGTTTAAAATGAATTTTAAAAATTCCAACACTCTGCAAATTCTCACCTGACGTCGTCCAGAACGCAAGGCATTATTAAATCTGAACGAACATTTAGGCATCATTTATTATCCAGAACCAGAATCCAATGTCGAAAAGAAAAATGCGACCTGTAAAGTTGCTTGATCAACAAACTGGTTCGAAGGATGTTGATTAATTCTCTAGAACAGCATCTCTGACAGTTGCAGAGCTCCAAAATCACAGATTTATATTAATGCGCTTGTTCTAATATGCTACCGTTTCTATAGTAACGGCTTGTTTGCAGGGACTCGTATGGCGGAAGCTTGACTAGTAATAAACATGTTTTAGAAATTGTTGAACCTTGTTTGGCAGGCTAAGGCCTATGGAAGGAGTCTCCAGTGTCAGTGTTGTGTAACAGTCAAAGCTGAAGCTCTAACTTGACGTTTTCTGACATTTTCAGGACAGAGGAGTTTACGCTGCTTTGCTGTTTCTTGGTAACAGGACAAGCTTCTTATTAACTTCGAGAGAGAGAGAGAGAGAGAGAGAGAGAGAGAGAATAGACAGAGGGCTGGTGAGGGAACGACTTTTATAACCTGCAGCTGTAACGTAAGTGAGAAGAGGAAGTAACTAAAAGCCTGACATGCCTGATTAAAATATCAATTGGAATTATTGGAATGCACTCACCCAAACAACGTGCAGAAAAGCTCCACTCTATGCATTAATATAACTCATGCTGTTTAGTATTAGTGCACACACACACACACACACACACACACAGTTCCTGACTCGACTAAACACACCTGTCTGGCGTCACTCATCCCTGGTGTATTTGCCTGTAATTGAACCCTTTCAGACCTGCATTAAGGCCTATGTACGCTGCAGACAGACTCCATCATCCATACGCACACTGAGTTCCTCCTGTCAGTCTGAAACACTCAGCTTCACCATGACCACAGATACACAGACACACACACACACACACACGCACAAAAGTCCTCTCACATTCAACTGATTTTATTTCCAGAAAATGTCTTAACATGTGTAAATATTTGTATTAACATAAACACATTCAACAACTGAGACATAACCTGAAGTTTCACAGATGTTTGACGAACAGAAATGAGTCCCTGAACAAAGGGGGGGTCAATATTAAAAGTACATTTACATTTACATTTATTCATTTAGCAGACGCTTTTATCCAAAGCGACTTACAAGTGCACACTCATACCCCAGTGGTAGCAGAGCTTCCATGCAAGATGCTAGCTTGCCATCGGAGGTAACTTTGGGTTCAGTGTCTTGTCCAAGGACACTTCGGCATGGGATTCGAACCACCAACCCTACGATTAGTGGATTAGTGGACAACCCGCTCTACCGACTGAGCCACAGCCGCCCAAAAAGTAACAGTCTTTTAATATTCACACACGGTTACATGTAATTTTCCACTGCAAGGACGACCAGCTGTCCTTCCTGTCTCCCTGTAGCACTGTCTTAGGCATCTTACATTACAGACATTGCAGTTTATTGCTCTGGACACATCTGCAGTCCTCATGTCTCCCTGCAGCAGGTCTATGACATGTTCACGCAGGTGAGCAGGAACCATAGGCATCTTTCTTCTGGTGTTTTTCAGAGTCAGTAGAAAGGTCTCTGTAGTGTTCTAATTTATTGTAACTGTGACCTTAATTGCCTACAACCTGTAAACTGTTCGTTCCACAGGTACATGTGCAATAATTGTGTACGGTTCATTCATGCTTCCTTCATGTTTAAAGCATATTTCATGGATATTTTAGGCAAAGAAAATGTATCAAATGATTTTTTTTTTTAATTAAAAAGTAAGATTAGACTTGCAAATGCAGACATCCTCTTCAGCACTGTTAACTTTTTTTTTTTTTTAATAAATAAATAAATTCAACCTGTTCATGTACAGGTCAGTTGTAGTGTGTGTACCCTGAGACATTTTCCCCCAATAAAATATAAATCACTTTATTTAAGTGATGTCTAACCAAAACTGTCATCTGTAAACACACACACAAACACACACTGTCTCTGGACAGGGATATTTAAAGCAGGTTTTAGAGGCATAGTCAGTGAGTGCAGTCAGATCACATTAGTGTAACTAAACTCACTGCACATTTCCAGAAGATTCTTCACTGGTGTAGGATGCTGGTGTAGGACACATCGTTTGGCACAATTTCAATTAAATACCCAAGCCTCTACACAGCTCATTTAGATTTTTTTTTTCCGCCACCATTTCTAAAGGTTTGTCCATTTTCTTCCTGAAATTGGATCCAAAGCCTGAAATGTTTCAAAAGCATAACATTTTTAATGGATCGGAACAAATTGCAAAACATACTACAATCCTCTGCCAATACTCTGACAGGCTCTATTATGTTGTGTAAGATTTTAATTCCCAAACAAAACCAAAATCAAGATTAGGATCAATAAGAAGAGAAACAAGAGCTGAGGAAATACTGCATCAAGCCACACAACCCACTCAGTGCAATAAACACTTAGGAACTTAATACACCATACACTGAACTTAAATATGGATAATATTTATCATGAAACACAACACAGGTGAATGATAATTAAATATGAAGTCCAAATGAAGTCTATATTGTAAACAAAATGGGGCTGAATTGACAAATGATAATTGTATTCTATTGGTTTATTTGATGTCTTCTGCAGTATCGTGTTTGTACACAAAAAAATAATAATTATTAAAAATAATTATTTTTTAATTTGTATTCTACAAAAAAATTGTTACAGATACATTTCTGTATGTCCTTAAAGAAGATAACCCTAACCCTACCCCTAGACCTAGCAACTACTAAAAATATAAAAAATACAAAATTTTCAACATGGACTAAAAAGAAATTCATTAATCCTCCTTTTAAATAAATAGCAGTATTGAAAGTAATATGGCTCATTTTTTTAGCATATAATTAGCTAAAAAAAAATAGCTCGCACCCATGCTAATGTCTTGAGGACATTAAGGATGTTCTAATGGTTTCCTAAATTTATTTATTTATATATGTATATACATGTATGAGGGGCGCACGGTGGCTTAGTGGTTAGCACGTTCGCCTCACACCTCCAGGGTTCGGGGTTCGAGTCCCGCCAGGGCCGTGTGTGCGGAGTTTGCATGTTCTCCCCGTGCGTCGGGGGTTTCCTCCGGGTACTCCGGTTTCCTCCCCCAGTCCAAAGACATGCATGGTAGGCTGATTGGCGTGTCTAAAGTGTCCGTAGTGTGTGAATGGGTGTGTGAGTGTGTGTACCCAGCCGTGTGACTGGCAGCAGCTACACGCTGGTCCCAAGCCCGGATAAATGGGGAGGGGTGGGGAAAGCAATGGCAAACTACCCCACTACTTCTGCCGACATGCTTTGTGGTTCGCGTTGATGACGTACGTGGGCCATAAAGTGACCGACGGTCGGTCTCGACTAATCGGTGATAGATAGATAGATAGATAGACATGTATGAACATCATTAATGTCCTCATGACATTAGCATGAGTGCGAGCTATTTTTTTTTAGCTAATTACATGCTATATACAGTGGGGGAAAAAAGTATTTGATCCCCTGCTGATTTTGTACGTTTGCCCACTAACATAGAAATGATCAGTCTATAATTTTAATGGTGGGTTTATTGGAACAGTGAGAGACAGAATAACAACAAGAAAATCCAGAAACACGCATTCAAAAATGTTATAAATTCATTTGCATTTTAATGAGGAAATAAGTATTTGACCCCTATGCAAAACATGACTTAGTACTTGGTAATGACTTAGTAATTACATGATATTTTCAATGCCCTGGCTGAGGGATGGGGGTTCTCACTCAAGATTTGACGGTACAAATACTTTTTCCCCCACTGTATATATATATATATATATATATATATATATATATATATATAT
Source organism: Noturus placidus (assembly GCA_022414735.1). Lineage (NCBI taxonomy): Eukaryota > Metazoa > Chordata > Actinopteri > Siluriformes > Ictaluridae > Noturus > Noturus placidus. Next base: position 86,963 of record JAFFST010046337.1, on the reverse strand, counting down.
ATATATATATACCCTGTTGATTTGGATGTGTGGTCGTTGTCTTGCTGAAAAATGAAATTCCTTTTCATCTTCAGCTTACTATCAGACAACTGAAGGTTTTGCACTAAAATCAATTGGTATGTGTAGATAATCATGATTCCCTCCCACTTGATAAAGCCCCAGTTCTGGCTTGAAGAAAAGCAGTCCTAATGCATGATGCTGCCACCACCATGCTTCAGCATGGGGATGGTGGTCTTTTGTTGATGTGCTTTTTTTTTTTTTACACCAAACATACCTTTTGGGATTGTGGAATTATTATAACTTTTGCAATTGTTGTCATCAGCCCATAACACATTTTGCCACAAAGTTTGGAGTGATTTAGTTGAGAAAGGGCTTCTTCTAGACACCCAACCCCATAGCCCAGACACGTGAAGAATACGAGACATTGTTGAGAGTAATCAGTATTGATCAGATGTTCCTGTAGCTCCTTTAATGTTGCTGTTGGTCTTTCGCCAACCTCCCTGGTAAGTTTTTGTTTTGTCCTTTTATAAATTGTTGCCGTTTGAAATATTGACTGGGTTGAGGTTTTTGTACTGTTTACTGCAATTTCTAGCCATTTATTTACATTTAAAAACTTTCCATTTTATCATTAACCAGTAATCCATTCGTCTAATCATCTGTCCATCATGTTACCATCGTCTGCCTCCTGATCTGATTTTATTTACATTTTAATCTGCATTTTGCTTTTGAATTGGAACATGATTAATCATGAGTATAATATCAGGACTACACTGGTCATTCCCCAGAAGCTGTGCTATAGTGTTTGGTATTCATTGAAACATCTCAAGTAAGCATTCACGAAGCCACGAGGACATTTCTGTTAGAACACAGACTCGGCGATGGATGATGACAGAAACGTTACGGTTTTACCTCTTTCTGGCACTGGAGCCTCCTTCCATAAATGTTAACCTAAGTTGTGATTAATAAGTTAAGGGACAGATTTGTCACCATGTTCTGATCATGATAAGGTTTAGAGTGAACGAGGTCATGTTTGGGGGTTTTTTCCATCTTCATTGTTATTGAATACATTTCCTGCTCTCCAGGACCTGTGTGTAGACCATTTACCTACTCTGATTTATCTCCTGCTTTTTTATCTCCTTCTTTATGCTGTACCATTTTGCCGTGCTGTTACATAAGCCCCAAACTAAAGCCTTTCCTGTTGTCTCACACGGTGTAATCTGCAGTCTAATAAAATTTCATTTTCCTTTCGACTCTGGTTCATTCTCGGCTAATTCCAGCTGTGTACATGCTGCAACATTTTTCATGTGGCTCTGCAGATGATCCTGAACACATTTCATAATCAGTCTCGTTATTAAAGCCGCTCATCCTGCTCTTCTGTGTAACCATCCTGGGAAAAAAGAAAAAAACATTAGGCCCTGTTTTTAATTAAAATCATCCCTCTTCTCTTTCCGCTGATTGTCTCATGCGTACTCCTACACAACATAAAAATATGGCGCTTGTGCTGTGGGGGGGAAATCGAGAGAAAACAAGCGACTGTGTGAAAATCTGTTGCAGGTTTTTAGAGAGTCTCTTAACAGATAAACAACACGTCGCTGAGAATACAAGAGCAAACTGATATGCAAGCAGAGCTTGTGCTACTCCGGATCTTCTCCATCCTGGCTCCTGTATGGTCATTTAGATCATGGAATAATGAAGACACGCCAAGCCTCTTTAATTGGACGAGTCTCATCATCACCATGGTGAATCAGAGTGGAGGTCAGATCACAGGCGAAACAGACACAAATCAATGCTCAGAGTTCGAGAACCACAAAATACCCTCCTTAAAAAAAACTTCCTTAAAGGTTCTTTGGTTCCTAATGCTAATATGATCCCATTATTCGTAATCCTCTCTGCTAAGGACGTAATCTGTTGTAAGGAGAGATTAGCTGATGTAAGACTAGACAAACTAGATCAAATAAAATAGAAAAAAAATAGAAGAAAAGGAAAGAATAATAATTGTGGTGGGGGAAAAAGAGCTTTCTTTGCATCCTTGTACTTGCTTGATGGTGAAAGCAAATAAAACTTGGCATCAGCCGGCTAATCCAGCAAGAGGGCAGAAATACTGCTTTCATTTGTTATTAGCAAATAAAACTTGGCATCAGGCGGCTAATCCAGCAAGAGGGCAGAAATACTGGTTTCATTTGACATTTTAAAACCATTTTACGATAAACTTCAATACGGCATTGCACCTGATTCTTAATGAAAATGTCAAAATCTGTAATCCAGTGGAATAGTTGTTTATTTAATACAAGCAATGTTAAAAGTTTGTTCCCAAATTTATTATGAGGAGACTAGTAAAAGTTAGCTAGCTAGAAAGAACTAGCTAGCTGTGGCATAGCTTTAAGTAAGCTGCAAGCTGCTATCATCAAAGGCAAGTAAACCGTTCCTCAAACCCTTACAGGAACTTTCACAGTTCTCCTGACTTTGTGAGTTTGTTCTTACTTGGCAAGAAAGTACTTCACAGGAAGTTGGCTAGCCAGGAATAGCATCTTGTAGGAAAGTTAGCAATTTGTAACTTAAGGGATTGTTAAAGATTTTTGCAGACTTTTTACTAGCCATCCTAAGTAAAGCTCATCGCAGTTCGGCAGAACATCTCAAACTCTTACAGGAACATTCTCTGATTCCTGACTCCAACCTGGCCATGAAGACAGGATTAATATAGTTGGAGATGAAGGAGCTGCTGGTTCCGTTTGATTCAGGAGAAAAGGACATGCTGAAAATTTTTGAGAGGAAGAACTTCGGTTTATAATTGGATGGAAAGATGAGACTTTCAGTTAACTTTTGTCAAGAGCACCAGGCTTATCGTTTGGGAAGGACAAGCTTTTAGGTTTAATAAAATAGTAAAATAGTTTGAAAGTAGGCGGGGGGGGTTGTATAAGCTTGGCTGAGCAAATTATTAAAGATGGGAGTTCCAGGTAAAATTGGTCAAGAGCTGGGAGTTCTGGTTAGAAGTAGTTGAGAAGAGGACCTCTAATGAAAACTGGTAGAGAGAATTAGAAATTGGTTGAAAGAAAAATTTCTCAAGTGAACAGGTTTTGTGTTGAACACAGCATGATCAGAAAGGACTCTTGGGTAAAATTGGTAAAGCGAAGGTTCTACTGGTATACACAGAACCTCTGGGTAAAACTGGTGAAGACGATGGAGTTCTAGAAAGGGTTAGGGTTAGGTTTAACCCTAACCAAGGTTTTTGAAGATCATTAACATGGTTCTCAGTACCATCTCTCTTTATCTTACATCACAACATAAACAAATAGAACAAGAACCTAAGACGTCTTTTTAAACTCCTAAAGTGCTTATTTCTGTCTCCTTCCCCGAGCGTGGACCATCCCGTCCAGCAGCGCTGTCAGCTCTCATCTGTGTCACTCACACACACCTCATTATCGATTAGCTGGACCTTCACAAGCAGACCAAAGAGAAAGGAGTGAGCCGAGAGGAAGGAAAGAGTGACATGTGAGCAGAGGATAGAGAGAGGATAATAAAAAAATGATAGGAGGGAATTAGAGAAGAGAAGAAGGGAGAGACACAAATACAGAACCAGAGAAAAGAAAGATGGAAAACATCAATCTTGAATCTAAATAAAATTCATTGTGAGTAAGAGAGAGAGAGAGAGAGAGAGAGAGAGAGATAGAGAGAGAGAGAGTGAGAGAGAAAGAGAGAGAGAGAGAAAGAGAGAGAGAGAGAGAGAGTGAGAGAGAGAGAGAGAGAGAGAGAGAAAAAGTATATAGACAGAGGGTTAGAAGAGAAAAAAGGAAAAGAGAGATAGATAGATAGATAGATAGATAGATAGATAGATAGATAGATAGATAGATAGATAGATAGATAGATAGATAGATAGATAGATACTGAGAACATATGTGAGATGGGAAAAACAGATATAAGAAAGAGAGAGAGAGAGAGAGAGAGAGAATTGAATATTTATAAATATAGGAACAGAACATGAGAATAAGATAAAAAGAGAGAGACATAAAGACAGAGAATTGGTAAAAGAGGTGAAATGAATGTAAAGAGAGAAATACCGAGCAATGGATAGAGGAAAATAAGGAAGAAGAGGGAGAAGTGACTGATAGACAGAGTGAGAGAGAGAGAGAGATAGAGAGAGAGAGAGAGAGAGAGAGGAGGGAATAAGAGGGAGGGAATGAGGGAGTGAGAGTGTTTAGTGTGTGAGTGTTCATCAGTGCTGCAGGATCTCACAGCAGCGCAGCGTCTCTGCAGCAGGAGGACACACATCCAAACATCACACAAAAAAGAGAAGAACCGGATGTCTTGGTGAGAGCGCGCGTGTGAGTGTGTGAGTGTGTGTGTGTGTGTGTGTGTGTGTGTGTGTGTGTGTGTGTGTGTGTGTGTGGCGCACAACCTCCACCTTTTTATTGCATCCGCTCTATAATTCATCAACTGGGAGCAACTTCTCTTGCTCCAACTTTCCAAAACACTGACGACAAGGACGATTTAAGAGAGAGAGAGAGAGAGAGAGAGAGTGCGAGAGAGAGAGACTGTGTGTGTGTGTGTGTGTGTGTGTGTGTGTGTGTGTGTGCACTTGGAGGGCGCTTGGATATCACTGTTGCATCTGCATTGACTTTTTTTTTCAATGGAAGACTCAAAAAGGTCAAAATAATGAACAAACATTGTTAGTTATTATTATTTATTTAAAATATATATTTATTTTTGAATGCACCGTGGGAAGAAAACCTGCAGCCTGATGACACTTCTGTCAGAGGGACATTTCTACAGCTTGTAGCTTACACACACACACACACACACACACACACACATACCTTGCCTCCTTCCTCGTCATGGCCGGATGTACCAGCCGCTGCAGACAGGGGGTTGTGAAGCTCTTCCAGTCCTTCCAAAGACTCGTCTCAGGGACACTAGCGAAAGGTAAGACACTTGCTGGACTGAGAAACTAAGAAACCTGAAATGGTTTTTTTTTTTTTTTACTTAAATTTGCATCTCATCTGCATAGAACAAAATAGAAAGAAAGGGAGCATTTATTTTTAGAAGAAGCCTTTTGTTAATAGTGGATCGATGTTATTTTCTAAGATTCTCCCACTCTCCTCTCTCTCTCTCTCTCTCTCTCTCTCCTCTCTCTTTCTCCTCTCTCTTTCTCCACTCTCTTTCTCCTCTCACTCTTTCTCCTCTCTCTTTCTCCTCTCTCTTTCTCCTCTCACTCTTTCTCCTCTCTCTTTCTCCTCTCACTCTTTCTCCTCACTCTTTCTCCTCTCTCTTTCTCCACTCTCTTTCTTCTCTCTCTTTCTCCTCTCTCACTCTTTCTCCTCACTCTTTCTCCACTCTCTTTCTCCTCTCTCTTTCTCCACTCTCTTTCTTCTCTCTCTTTCTCCTCTCTCTCTTTCTCCTCTCTCTTTCTTCTTTTTCCACTCTCTTTCTCTTCTCTCTTTCTCCTCTCTTGTTCTCCTCTCTCGTTCTCCTCTCTCTTTCTCCTCTCTCGTTCTCATCTCTCTGTCTCCTCTCTCTTTCTTCTTTTTCCACCTTCTATCTCCTCTCTCTTTCTCCTCTCTCGTTCTCCTCTTGCTTTCTTCTTTTTCCACAATCTATCTCCTCTATCTTTCTCCTCTCTCGTTCTCCTCTCTCTTTCTTCTTTTTCCACAATTTTTCTCCTCTCTCTTTCTCCTCTCTTGTTCTCCTCTCTCTTTCTCTTTCTCCTCTCTCTTTCTCCTCTCTTGTTCTCCTCTCTCTTTCTCTTTTTCAACTCTCTTTCTCCTCTCTCTTTCTTCTTTTTACACTCTCTTTCTCCTCTCTTGTTCTTCTCTCTCTTTCTTCTCTCTCTTTCTCCTCTCTTGGTCTTCTCTCTCTTCCTCCTCTCTCTGTCTTCTCTCTCTTTCTTTGTAAAGTTAAAAATACAAAATATGAACCTTAGCTTGTCATCAAACTCCTCTGTCCTGAAGATGATGGACAGCTGACTGCTACAAAGCACTGACACTTACACTTACGTCCTTACAGAAAGCGTCACCCTATCAACCATTACAGAAGTTTTTCCAGTAAGTTGTTGCTATAGGAACGAGAATTCAAGTATTAGAACGAGCACATTACAGTAATATAAACCTGGATGAGCTGCTGTGATCTTCTAAACCAACCAGAATCCAGAATTCAACAGAGCTGTGGAGATATACTGTAATTATCTGTATATTCGTGTGTGTGTGTGTCAATTCAATTTTATTTGTATAGCGCTTTTTACAACAGACATTGTCTCAAAGCAGCTTTACAGGAATAT
>JAFFST010046337.1:36375-65674 GCA_022414735.1 Noturus placidus | reverse complement strand
AAAAAAGAGGGGGGGGGGGGGACACGGACGAGGGGTGATCTGGACAGGTTATCAGAAAGGAAAGGGCCAGTTTATTAGAACCGAATATCGACCCCAATCTAAAACTTGTTAACTTTAATCAGCTCCTGAATAAAACTGGGAACAAACACATCGTCACTGTGGTTATATTAAAGTTACAGATAGTGATGTTTAAGTCCAAACTCTCCGACTCTATTTTGCTAAAGGTGTGTGTGTGTGTGTGTGTGTGTGTGTGTGTGTGTGTGTGTGTGTGTGTGTGTGTGAAACTTATGTGTGGATAAACTTGTATAAGAAAAGATATGAATGAATGATTGTGTCTCACTGGAGCAAAATAACATGTCTGATTTCTTGCTAAACGTGTAGAATTGTGGGTGGAGCCAAGTAAGGAACGTAACATGGCGCTGAGTGGTGTGATGCGTGAAGTGATTTATTCCACTTATACCACAGCAATTTGATTAAAGGACGAAACTATGTTTATAGTTACATGTAGTTAAATGTAACTATAAAGAGATTTTAAAAATTCTTTCTCTCTCTCTCTCGATGTTTAAAAGACAAAAAAAAAAAAAAAAACACGTCAAAGAAGCGTAAACTCCTCTGTCCCAAAGAGATCTCGGAAAAGTTACAGCTTTACCTCTGACTGTAACAAAATGTTGACACTGGAGACTCCTTCCATAAACTTCAAATAAACATTTCCTTCACCGTATCAGCGACTACACATTTTGTTTTGTTTTTAAATCGGTTGATGAAGCACGTTCGCTGTGTGAAGGAGCTGTTACGATAGAAACAATAACGTATTAGGACAAGCACATTAATATACATAACCTTGTGATTTACAGCTGCACTGCTGTCAGGGATAATCACTACCTCTTGACCCATCAGAATACAGAACTGTACAGTTAGGCACTGTAGTCTGAATCTACTTTAGCATTCCGACATTCCTACGTTAGCAGACAGCAGCTCGTGAACACAAATACGTCCCTGTGAGCTCTAAATCAGACGTCTGGCATCAGGAGCTCTGCATGAGCTTTAAAAATGCCCGAGCTCGTGCTGGAGAGCTGAGTGATGACCTGCTGATGCACAGCGCGAGTCTGATCAGTGTCTAATGCATAGCAGGAAGTATCAAAAATGTATCAAAGATATAAAACCATGCTTGATGGCATTGGATGGCATTTACTGGTTAAGAAATAAGTGTAGGTTATTTTTATTCGTACATTTAAAGCCATTATCAGGTGTCGTATTTCCATTAACCAGTGTTCGCACTCCGTAACTGCAGTGGTTAGTTAGTTTAATTAACCAGATTAATGCATAAACGCGATTACATTCCAATTTTACTTCTTTATAATTACAATCCTCCTTGTCCTGCACTGTGATAACCACAGGTTGGTCCATTTAATATCACAAACCCAATTCCGAAGAAGTTGGGACAGTATGGAAAATGCTAATAAGAACAAAGAGGCGTGATTTGTAAGTTTACCTAATCAACTGCAAAATTTTATTTTGAAATTATACATGCAACATATTCCAAAAAACTTGGGACAGGGGCAATTTAGGACTAATAGCGATGTGACGAGTTGAAATAAGAAGGTGATGTGAAACAGGCGAGGTGATTGTCTAATCGTAGTATATAAGGAGCTTTAAAAAAAAAAAAAAAAGGCCTAGTCCTTCAAGAGCAAGGGTAGATCGAGGCTCGCCAACCTGTCAACAGATGCATCAGCGAATAATCCAACATTTGAGAACAACATTCCCCAAAGACAAATCGGTAGGATTTCGGGCATTTCACCTTCTACAGTGCATAATATAATTAAAACATTCAAGGAATCCGGGTCAAATCTCTGTGTGTAAAGGGCGAAGCTGAAATCTACTTCTGAATGCGCATGATCTCCAATCCCTCAGACGTCACTGTCTGGAAAACCGTCATGAGTCTGCAATGGATATCCTGACATGGGCTCGGGAATACATTGGCAAACATTTATCAGCCGACACAATTCGCCGCTGCATCCACAGATGCAGGTTAAGGCTTTACTATACAAAGCAGTCCTGACCTGTCTCCGATTGAGTCACATTATGAAGCGCAAAATAAGGTAACGAAGGTCCTGTACAGTTGTGCAGCTGAAGAAATGCATAATGGATGAATGGGGGAAAATTCCACTTGATAAACTTAACCAACTGGTGTCTTCACTCCGTGCCCAAATGCTTAATAAGTGTTATTAAAAGAAAAAGTGATTTTACACAGCAACTGTCCCAACTTTTTTGGAGTGTGCTGCAGTCATCAAATTTGTGCATATTTTCGAAAATAAATTAAATTCAGAAATTGAAACATCAAATAAAGTGTTTTCAATACAGTAAAGGATGAACTGAATTTTCAAATGACTCTTTTTATTAGTTTTTTTTTCGCATTTTCCAACTCTTTCGGAATTGGGGCTGTAAACAAATGCTCTAAATAAATATAAACTAAATGAATTAGACAAGAACGCCGGTTTCAGAACTGAAGTTATTCTTCCGCAGATCTGTCAGCTGAACATGATTCTCAGTTCTGTCTTCACCTCACTTTCATCTGTTACATTTTTTCTAGCACATTCTCCTCTCCTTCTCCCAGTTCCCTGTAAGTGATGATGAAAAGAAGCAATATAATTGATCGTCTTAACCTTTGATGTTTAAAAAAAAAAAAAACAGCAACTCTGTGGTTTGTTTTCTAGAGATTTTCAATAGGAACAGATACGAGGCTTCACAAAAGCACAATACAAAGCAAGGATGGATAAACGCTTTCTAACGAAACAATCCCATGCTAATCGTGACGAACAGGAGCTAGAAATAATCAAGGGGGCGTGTTCTGGGTGGAGCTAATTGGTGATGTTTTAAAATATCTTTCCCTTGAGTCATTTATAATTGAGAAATCCACACAGCGAGTACAATTACAGCTATCTGTGAATCTCTGCTGATCTCCCTCTGGGAATAACGACAGCACATCAGAGGGATCTGACAAGAGGGCCGAGCACTGAAGTGTAAAGGATCATGAGACTCGCGGTGCCGCTCTTCATTAACGACTTCTGTGTCTGATTCCCAGTTGTTTCACGCGATTATTATTTACTGACTGCGGATGCTGAGGGCGGTTGAATTCATCTCTATGGTAACGGAAGCTGAGAGATGCAGATGGAGGCATTAGAAATGAGGGTAGCGAGGGACTTAATGTAGGACTGGAGAAGCAAACGCTGTAGCTTATGCACTCCATCTGAGACACTCCAAGTGTTTGCTTATTTGCTTTCTTTGTCCACGTCATCGTAACCTTTACAATACAAATTGTAAAGACTGAATCTCATTAACATGATTAGTCTACAGCGTTGGGTTTTAAGAGTTCAGCACGCAGGATTCAGAAGACTATTACATTCAAAAAGGAAAAATAATTGAATGTGTGTGGAATCGTTCCACTTTTACATCTCTACAGTGATTTTCTCTTCCAATCTAGTGCCGTATTCCTCTATAACAGCTCACAGATTTCACTGACACTGGAGACTCCTTTCATGGATGTTGAATAAACATCTGCTTATAATTTTTTTTTTTTTTACTTCACCATATTAATGTTTACACACTTTTAAAAAAAGAATTATTTTATGTGGAGCTGTTACTATAGAAACAATAACAAGCGCATTCATATAAACTCAGTTATGTCAAATTCTGACCCGTCAGACGTTCAGAATTCGACAGCGCTGTGTTATACTGTCAGCATTATTTCAGAGAATTTGTCATTAACATCATGACCGCAGTCAGTAATTAATGTATACCTCCAGACTGACGTGTGCTCTGAGTGTTAATCAACTGGCATAGTGGTGTGTGTGTGGGGGGGGGGGGGGGGGTTCGTGTTGCATGTTGGGATTTCACAGTTGAACACAGTTGAACACAGTTGAGGAGTCGTGAAAGAACGACACGTCCTGCATTAACAAATAGCATTCAGTCAGGAGTCATGAGACAGGAAAAAGAGCGAATGAGACAAACAGGAAGAGAAATTCAAAGCTAGTGATTAGCGATCACTGAGAGCTCTTAATGAAGTGTTCTATTGAGTGAGCAACGAGTCAGTGTTAATTAGACTCTGCCTTGTTGAATATCTGCTCAGTCAGAGCTCTAATGGATGAAAAACAAGCAGGCTTTCAATTCCAGTGTGCCTTTTCTCTTCACATCTCTTATTTCTGCCTTTCCATCATATACTGTATGTGTGCAAAAGGGTGCAGTTTCGAGAGTTGGACCTGCAGGGTGTTGTGTGTGTGTGGGTGTGGGTGTGGGTGTGGGTTAGTGGGTGAATAATCCTGTAGGTTTTGCTTTGTGCGAGGTATGTGCTGTTTTTATGATGAAACTCCATGAGCTAACATTAAGGATCCACCATTTCATACCATGCTGACAGCTGACAAAATGACTTATCTGAGTATGTGCAGGAATAACGAGATCTGATCTCTATAAATACAGAACGTAGACAGCAAGATTCCTACGCAGTGTAAATGCGAGAGGGAAATCTTATCACTTATTATCCAGATATCAATAATCTTATCTACAGATCACATGCCAATATAAACATACAAGGTTTAAACTGACTAACAACTGCACTCATAATTGTGTGAATCTCTCTGTCTCTTTCTCTCTCTCTTTTTCTCTCTAGATAAAGTGGATGATGAGTTGGAGATGACCATGGTGTGTCATCGACCTGAAGGACTTGATCAGCTAGAGGCGCTAACTAATTTCACCAAGCAGGAGCTACAAGTCCTCTACCGTGGCTTTAAAAACGTATGTCATGTCACTTATTGCTCCTTTCTACCTTTACTCATACTTTAAAGTGATTAGAATACTGTACTCATTATAGCACATTATTATGAACTGGCTATCTGATTGCAAGCAAGACTGTCTTTGTTACATATCCAATATTAGCAAACAAAATAATTAATTAATTAATAATAATTAATCAATTTGTATAGCGCTTTTTACAATGGACATTGTCTCAAAGCAGCTTTACAGAAATATCATTTTTACATTTACATTTACTTACAAATGAGAGCACACTCACACACCAATGGTAGCAGAGCTGCCATGCAAGGTGCTAGCTTGCCATTGGGGGCAACTTAGGGTTCAGTGTCTTGCCCAAGGACACTTCGGCATGGGATCACCCGGGCCGGGATTCGGACCGCCAACCCCACGATTAGTGGATTAGTGGACAACCCGCTCTACCGACTGAGCCACAGCCGCCCTGAATCAAAAAACCTTATGATTTCTATACCATATGGAGCTGAGTTATGTTTCTTTTAAGTTTAACACGGTTAATAAAAATTCACAAATGTTAATTATCTAGAAAGGATATACAGTAATAGCCAACTAGATAACTAGGCAGGTAACAAGCTAATGTTAATGAATAAATTAGTCAATTAATTAACACTGTATGGAGTTTTGTTTGCTTCCTGAGCTGGTTTATTCAAGAAACTTTCATATCAGATCACCAGTGAAAGCTGATTTTCTTTGACAAATGAACAGTGATCCTTGCCGCTCATGTTGCTAATCCGTTTAGATCAGCCTGCAGTAAGACACTCAAAGAGCCATATGTCACAACACCAGGAAATTACACACTAGAATGCACATACCCACACAAACACACATGTTTGCCAACACAAGTTGGGGGGGGTGAATCTATTCTTCCATTGTGTTTCCTCAGGAGTGTCCGAGTGGAGTAGTGAATGAGGAGACGTTTAAGCACATCTATGCTCAGTTCTTCCCTCATGGAGGTACAGCCTCTCTTCATCCTTTACTCCAAAAATGACATTGGTGCATCCCAAAAAAAAAAACCTTGTGTTCGAATTCTTATTAGAAATTATTGAAACAAGTGACAGCCATTGAGAAAAATTTGTTTGGAATAGTGTTGAGTTTGATTTATGGTCATTTGTGTACCATGTCTACAAGAAGATTTCATATGAATGCGACACTTTTGTGATATTTATGACTTCAGAAGTAAAAAAATGTACAAGTTTTTATGTAGTACTTACATTTCTCAGTATTGTTCTGGAAATGTGGTTATCAGTTGTTGCTAAGTGTAACTTCAGGGGGGAATGATGGTTTCTGAGTGAAATTATGATCTTCCTAAAGTAAATGTTGCTTTTTCCTGAGGTAAATGTTGATTCTAAAGAGGTAAATGTTACCCTTTGTAAGGTAAAAGTTAATGTTACAGAGGAGATTGTGACATTCCTGAGGTAAATTGTGATTTTTCTTAGGTAAATATTGATGTTCTTGAGGTAAATGTTGTTTCTGAGGGAAATGGTAAATGTTGCTTTTTTCTGAGGTAAATATTGGCCATCATGTCTATATAAAAAGACTTACCCGATAACTAGTTAAATTATTATCCATGCTTGGTAACAATATTTCCTGACTGCCGAGCATATGTGTTTTTAAAGCTTTACTTACAATTTCATTTGAACACACCAACAGATAGTAAGCTTACTAAGCAGCTCATTAGAAAATCATACGAGATAGACAGAAGTCATGGGGATGCAAAGTCATGGAATTTCCTGCTATAGGCGCTGTTAAATATAACAATTCTAATGCTATATTGCATCATTTTTGGTATGCTACATTTGTTATTTTGAATTTCTTTAAAACTCAAGACTCCCATCATGCTTCCCTTTTATCCAGATGCCTCCACGTATGCGCACTACCTGTTTAATGCTTTTGACACTGCGAATAATGGCTCCATAAAGTTTGAGGTAGAAAGACACACTTTCTGATCTCTACTTCATATTTACATGTATGTAAATTGTCTATGACTTAAACTATTATATATGGTCTCTGTTAGGAGTTTGTGATGGGTCTGTCCATTCTCCTGAGGGGATCAGTCCAAGAGAAACTGGAGTGGACATTTCATCTGTATGACATCAATCAAGATGGATGCATCAGCAAAGAAGTGCGTAACAAAGTTCCATGATTTGTGATGTCACAAAATATGCTCCATGGTATTGAACCAGGGCGCACGGTGGCTTAGTGGTTAGCACGTTCGCCTCACACCTCCAGGGTCCGGGGTTCGAGTCCCATCGGGGCCATGTGTGTGCGGAGTTTGCATGTTCTCCCCGTGCGTCGCATGTTAGTCTGATTGGTGTGTCTAAAGTGTCCGTAGTGTATGAATGTGAGTGACAGTATGGAGTGTGTATGTGATTGTGCCCTGCGATGGACTGGCACCCTGTCCAGGGTGTACCCCGCCTTGTGCCCGATGCCTGGGATAGGCTCCAGGCTCCCCGTGACCCTGAAAAGGAGTAAGCGGTTGAAGATGGATGGATGGATGGATGGTATTGAACCATGACTGATATGTAAATTATTAAATGATGTATTACCCAGACAGCTAGATCGCAAAACTGTTATTACGGAACCAAATAAAGACAGTATCAGTCACATTACCTATGTTAGCAGTTAACTAACTAGCTAACTAAAGCTACTATTGAGAACTGATGAAGATTAGATGGATTTGGAATTAACATGACATATTTTTCCATGCTTTTCAATCAGGAGATGACGGAGATTGTGCATGCCATTTACGATATGATGGGGAAGTACACGTATCCTGCTCTGAAAGGAGACGTCCCCAAGCAGCATGTGGATGCCTTCTTCCAGGTCAGTGTTAATAAATCAGGACGATGATACTATCATAAACACTATGACATAAACACTAGTTGTTGCATAAATACTGTTACATCCTGATTTCACAGAAAATGGACAAGAACAAAGATGGTGTTGTGACATTGGAAGAGTTTATCCTAGCATGCCAGGAAGTAGGTACCAGTTCTTTCCAGCATCCTGAAGCCCAGAGCACAATGATTAAACATTCTCCATCAAACAGCACCAAACCTTGCTGTAAAGCTTAAACAATGTTCTCTACTATCACGTTTTGCTTGCCAGTTCTTTTATTGGATTCTATAAAGCTAAATACAAGCATTACTGGTGAATGTTGGTGTTTGATGGTGAATATAGATGTTTGATGGAGGATGTTGGTGTTTGAATGTGAATGTTGGCGTTTGGCACTTGATGGAAAATAATCACAATAGAAATGTAATGTATAATCCAATTGTTACTGAATTATATTTATTATTGTATTCTACATAGTTATTGTTTCTTTTCTGTTCCAAATTAGGATGAAACCATGATGAGATCCATGCAGCTCTTCGAAAATGTGATGTAAAGCTCAGAGCAAGAGAGATTTTGTATGGGTGAAAGAGAAAGCCATAGAGATAGAGGAAAATAAAATATTAAAATATTTGCACATGCTTTCTGAAATGTTTACATGTGAGCATAGCTTATGTGTATGGATCAACACTATCACAGCGAGCAGCCTATTAAGATTATGTACTGTATCAAACTTCGAAAGAAGGCTGATGATCAAACAGACACCATGGACTCACTCCTTCCCTGAGAAAGAGAAGGATAGCGAGCATATGAACCCCTAATTCTCTCTTCTGCTCTACAACTTAGCCATATGCTAACAAAGTGGGCACTTCAGACTTGGTGGAAAGTTTCTTTCTTAAATGCTCAGACGTCTCCTAGCGTCACTTGCTTTTCACGTTATAAACTCTTCAAAGTGTTACAAATCAAACAGCAAACGTGAACTTGTACTGTAAAGGCCACATCCAGGCTTTTGGAGCTATGACTCGAGGCCTCCATCTATCTGTGAAGGAGATGAACTGCATCTAAAACACAGTGATGTACTGTTTACTGAGAGTTCTGCATGTTTTAACCTTCAGCTACTTGAATGTTGGCCGATGTAATATAATATATACAAGCCTCATATGTTTATTTATGCATTAAATGGTTAAATGTTTTACTTATTGCATTTGGAATCTGTAGAAAATGTTTGGATGTCCTGCCTTGTTGTGTATATAATATTGCTTATGATTATTCTAGTTTGTCTTCAGTTTGTCCTGTTATGTGTCTGTCCTCACAATGACCCCATACCATTCATGATAAATATCTCTCTCTCTGTGTCTCTCTCTCTCTCTCTCTCTCTCTCTCTCTCTCGCTCTCTCTCTCTCTCTGTATGTTTGTGTGTGTGAAGATAAAGTTTTATCATCAGTTTCACCCAATGACAATCCAGCTCAGTATTTTTTCATTCCTTTTCATCAGACAAAAAAAAAGTGCATAAATTATTTTAAGTATATTATTATTAATAAATCATAACAGAAAGGAAAATAGCCACACAAGGAGATATAGAGTGAGACCGACAGATCTGAAGACCCTTCTAATGCTGTATAAAGCTCCGTCTTACTTAGATATTGGAATAAAACATTTGTGAACATCTTTAAAATGGTGTCTTTGTTCAAACATTACAATCATCAAATCCACTGATGTACAGTATATGCTCATATTCTTCATTTAATAAATTATTATAATAAAGCATTAAACATGCTTCATGGGTTTAATAATAGGCTATTGTCATAATCCTATTTTTTTTTTTATTTTTTTTTTTTTTTAATGTCAGGTTCTCGCGCCATCTCCTCATCCGGGTACTCAGTAAGACCCTTATCCAGCCGCTTAAGGAAAGACGATAGATAGTTTTATTTTTTATTATTAATTTATTTATTATTCTTGTAAAAGTAGAGATTATTGTTAAAGACGACCACGGCTGTTACAGGCAAGTTATCTTGCTAATTGATTAAAAAGGTAAAAAAAAAAAAAAAAAAAAAAATTATCGAAGACTTGCAACATGCTAAACCATACCAGTGTTTTCTGGGATATGTAGTTTTTAGTTTATAAATTAGGGTTATACTACAAAAAAAATTAATGTCGTGATTTTTATATAAAATGTAGCGCTTAAGTATTAAATACGTAAATCACAGGAAGTATATATTTTCAAGTAAAATCAAATTATATATATAAAATAAATAAAGTTAAAAATTAAAAGTTATAATATTAAAAATAAACGGAATCAGCCTCCGTTTTTCACCAGTGGTCCCGCCTCTTTTAGTCGTCATCGTTCTCCCATTGGACAACATCTCGGAACGCCCATAAGTGGGCGTGTGGATGCTGGAGAACGGATCCGCGTGACCCTCCTCGTGTACTGTACAGGTTCTACTGAGAGCAGAGATGGACGCTGAGCAGATGGGCCCTCAGACTTTTATTTACGGTACCGTTCTTTATGGCTGTTCCTCTCATGTTGAAATGAAAGAGTTTTGGCCTACCGTAGCTGGCTGCCTAGCCCAACCGTTACCTCGTGCAGAATTCTGTCATGATCTGTGTTGAACAGTTCAATAACTTATCAAAGTGAGAAATTAAACGGATTTAATCAGACTGTTTGGGTAAAAGTCATCTGTATGATCATGCATTGTAATTTAGTTTGCTTTAGGTCGGTTTTGGGGCTGGGTTTTGACACGCGGTTGCTTCCTCGCGAGCACACACGTGTGACGCGATTTCCAAAATGGCGGCGGCGGCCTTTAAACCTCTTATTAGAAGAAATAATTATCTCTGTGTACATATGTGGGAGAAATGAGCGCGTGTGTTGTGTATATGTGAGCAGTATTTCTCACGAGTGTTTCCGCATTGCGTGGGTTGTATAATATTATAATATTGATGGGTGTGAGTGGAGCGCGCGCGTTTGTGACGCATCCGGTGTCCAGATTGCACGCCTGATTACCCCTTTTATTATTATTGTTATTATTATTTTATTTAATGTTTTGTTTTATAACGCAGTCCTCGTGGTGTTCGCTTACTCGCCGAAACATTTCCAACGAGTTCATAAGTTGTAAGATCTTTTCGCCAGGTGGCGCACGCGCGCGCTCCACAGACACGTGGAGGCACAACGTGCGCTTAAGTCACCTTTCACCTTGGTCACCTTTCAGTTCGCTGGACTCTTCGGGCTGATCGGTTTCAGATCCGCGTGGCACTCACTCATTCATCCTGACATGTTTGTGTTTAACTCTTTCACAGGCTGCGAGCTGAAGGAGGGAAAGGATGTGACCTTTAACCCTGAGGATGACGACTTCGAGCATCAGCTGTCTGTCAGGATGGTGTGTGCATGGAGCTCGCTGTTGTATTATAAGTTTGCTAAAGAAATTCCCCAACCATGCAAAAACTATATATATATATATAGATCTCGAATCAACACCGTCTTGTGGTTCAGGCTAGAAATTGACGGTGCTTCTCAGAAATAGGATTATTTATAGTGTGCGCTGCGAGTGTCTGATTGATTAACAAGACTATTACATTAACCTATTGATTTTTGGTGCTCAGGCCCAGTATAAATAATGGTTAGTAAAAATATCCAGAGTTGAAAACCTATCCCTCATCCTGTTTCTCAATCTAGTACTAATGTGTTAATCATAGTGCTGGTTTAAAGATGGTCCTGGTAATCGTATCCTCCCCGCACACAGGCGTGCGTTGATCCGGCCACCAAAGACGAGCTGAATGTGGTGGAAGTCGAGGGCCAGGACTCGGAGGGTCAGAAGGTCAAAGCTGTACTGGCCACGCTGAAGCCGTCCACTATGCCGAGCGTGAGTGTTTCAAACCGATGATCTTTAAACCGTCTGCGTGTTGAACCCGACTGAAATAAAGTCTTGTTTCAGGTGTGTCTGGGTGGATTTGAGGTCAGTCCTCCTGTTGTTTTCCGTCTGCGCACCGGTTCGGGTCCGGTCCACATTAGCGGCCAGCACCTCATCAGTAAGTTGCGCGTATGCCGAGTCACACCAGCGTAGAATTTGCTAATTTTTTATACGTTGCTTCATAATTTAAGTGGCAGATGATCTGCATGTCTGTAGTGATTGATAGGTTAGGATGTTTTGTTTTTCCTGTATGACCTGACTCCTTGGATGCCCCACACCTTGGTCATGTTTTGCTCTTGTCCATCGCTGTTCAACTATGTTTAATGTCCGTCACTTTAGGACCGATGCTGAAACTTTATTCTTGTTGTCGTAGTGATGAGCGGAGATCAGTCTTTTGATGAAGATGATGAGGAAGAGGAGGAGGACGTGAGGACAGCTGTGAAGAGAGTAGCTCCGGCCGCTGCAAAGCCATCGGTGAGTTCACTAATCACTGGGTTCACTCTGTGTGGGTGTGGCCTGTGGTCTGATGCTAGTACTATTCTCAACCTGGCTTTTTTTTTCTGTACAGAAAAAGATGAAGATGGAAGAGGAGGAGGATGACGATGAGGAAGACGATGACGAGTGAGTGTACTTGGGCTGCACCATGTGTAAACTGGTTCTAGATTAATGATTTTGTGGTTAGTGCATTTTTTTTTTTTTATAACCATGAATCTGGATCTTTCTTTCAGGGATGAGGAGGATGATGACGAGGAGGAAGAAGAGGAAGAGAGCGAAGAGGAGACACCTGTGAAGGTGATGATGCGTTAAATCCTTGCGTTTGTTTGTGGTGTTGTAGTTTGTCGTAAAGTGCGCGTGAAATTAATGTCCGTGTTTCTGTATCAGGCCAAGAAGCCAGCAGCCAAACCGCAGACACCTGCTCAAAACGGCAAATCCACCACACCGGTGCCCAAACAGGTATGTGCGCGTGCGGTGCGAGTGTTGGTGCTTCCGACACTTTCGAAGCTCAGATAAACATGGTGTGGCTGGGGTGGAGTCCTCCTAAGGGGTGGAGCTGTGTGGTCTCAAGCCGAGAGTCCATGCAGTAGAGTGGATGAGTGTGTTTTAACGTTGTGTTTGGTCTCGAGGTTAGATTTATAGGCAGAGTTGGACCAGATTTAGCTCCAGCCCCTGGACTTGCAGTTCTGCAGTGAAATATTTGAGGGTCTCAACTATTTAGAACGGTTTACAAGTACAGGATTAGCAAGCTTTCTTTTGCATCCCATTATGTGTTAACCACAGTCTTAAACGACAGCACTGTTGTATTCTGGATTGTGATTGGTCAGAAGGTGTCGATTAGTGTTCTATAAAAGCGGCTCTGGCAGTTGTGTATAAACAGCGGGATTATATTAACGCACTCGCTATCGTTTTTCTTTTTCTTGCTCTCTTTCTAAACAGAACAAGACACCAAACACTGGCAAGAAGAACGAGAACAAACCACAGACCCCCAAAAGCCCGAAGACGCCAAAATCTCCACAAACGCCCCTCAGCATCCCTGAGATCAAGGCCAAGATGATGGCTAGCATAGAGAAGGTGTGTTAAATGCTCACTAGGATGTGGTGTGCAAGGAAATTCATTTAGGATGAACTTTTCTTTCTTTTTTCTTTTTTTTTTTTTTTTTTTTTTTTTTTTAGTTTTGTAAATCCTGCAGCTCTTGTTGAGAGTATAATAAAATATCTTTGAGGTGTATTAATCTGAATTCGAATCACCGAGCCTCAAAGAAAGGAGCATTCTCTAAAATCCACCACAGAACCGTACGGCTATTCAGTTCAGGTGTGGAAACCATTTAGCTGATGGATCTCTAAATGACGATGTAATTAAAGCTAATTATTAATCTGTGTGGAAGTGTAATGGTATCTGCTGTTAGCTAATTGCAGTGCTAATTACTGGAGTCAGCAGTTGACATTATGACTTGGAGATGAGGTTGTATGGGAAATGTGGTGCCGATCACAATGAAACTTTAAAATCCGTGCTCATAACCACAGCATTCAGAATTTGTCGTTACGAACACTTGACCAGCTGTTCTCCGAGGTGGATTTGGTCATCAGTAGTGTCCCTCAAATGGCCTCATCCTGTGGAAGTAGGTCGTTCTTTGCCATGTTAACGAAACCTAGTACGTGAATGTTGGTTCGCTAGCACTACCTTTCCGAAGTTATACCTAGCAAGTGAGTACATTCATTCCACTACTGTTTCCTGAAGTACTAATTTCCTGATCTGTTTAAGCTCCGCCTCCTTGGTGATTTTATCTTTGCTACAAAAGGAAAAGTATATAAAGCTGTTGCAAGTGATGTCGAGAGATGTGTATGTGAAGAGTGTGCTGTTAAACGATGTGGTGTTTGTTTTCAGGGAGTGATGCTGCCCAAAATTCAGCCCAAGTTCGAAAACTATGTGAAGCACGGTTTCAAAGTAACCGATGTGAAGGTATTTACTGGATTTAACCACCTTTTAATGTTTTTATTCAAATTGATTTAACTTTATATTAATGTATTGTAGTGATGCCCATTGTTGACTGTGTAACTAAGTATTTGCCCCCTCCTTCACAGGTCATTGGCGAGCTGTGGCAGTGGAGACAGACGGTGTCGAAATAATCCAACATTTTGTTTTTATTATGTATCAAATTGTCTTTTTTTCCCCCTTTTTGGTTTTTCTCCCTTCTGAGTTGTTCTGCATGATATCCGTGCCATTCCTTTTTAAAGGTTCCTTTAAAAGTCACTTTATTCCGTGTGTGTGTGTTTCCTGATTCAGACCTGCCGAAGTATGAAGTCGTTCCCTCTCACAGAAGGAGCTTCAGGATGTTTTTATATTTTTTTTATTCTTGAGTTTTCAGTTATGTTCAGAAACTCCTGCTAGTCTCTGGTTCCTCTGAAAGGCCACGTGTTCTCATTCTGATCTTTAAACCTCATCATGAGTGCAGCTAAGAGAGGTTGTTTGTGAACATATCCTCGTCGTGCGAGTTTGACGGCGTATGCAGCTGTACTTGGGAATATACTGTAAAATAGCAGCTGTTGGACGTTCAGCTCAGAGAAAATCTGCTCTCTACCTGCTGAGTTGGGATCGGTGAAATTTGTTGTACTTTTGCAATGAAAGAATTTGACGGCATAGGAATAAAGGTTTTTTTTTTTTTTTTGAAAGAAAAAAAAAAGTTGGTACTCTGACTTGTTTCTTTCCACAGTGTGTTCAGTTGCAAAAATAAAAAGCAAAATGGAATTTGAACTCTGTTTTGTTTGGTGTGGGTCTCTGGGTTTTACATTAAATCCGATGCTGTAGTTCTACATGAGGAGAATAGAAATTAATAAAACAGCTGTGCCTGACTGAAATGGTGTTTGAGCAATAAAATATTTAGCTATCTATTATACTTGATGTTCTCTTGCTTGCTATGAATCTAGCATACAGGTTTACATAGGTTTGTTAGCTTGGTTTAATTGTGTAATAATGAACCGTAGCTTGCTTTATTTTGTTCTAATATGATTATCTAGCTTGCTGCCAAATCTGTACTTTAATCCCAAAATACACTTGGTAAGCTTTTATTAGGAATTTATACTCATCCTGTGTATCGGAAATACCTTTTTTTTTTTTTGTTTTTTTTTCCCTTCTCTCTTCTTTTTTGTGCTACACGCTTCAGCCACTAGGTGGCGCCAGGATAGTGCAGCTGACCAGGTCATACGTTTCACTTTCCATGAATGATGTCATTGTCCCTGTGGGCCTACACGGTGGGCATGGGGAGGTTAGAGGGCCTTCCTGTGTGGATTAGCGAGGTCTCTGAGTGTTTATTAATGGCGTCTGTTAGCTGTTAAACATCCAGAGAGCTTTACGGTGGCATGGTAGACTCACCTATGCAGGATTTTAATGTTATCATTAACGTTAAATCACTTTATAATGGACAGCACTACATTTTCCCCCACCACACCAAACAGTCTTTTCTCTCTCTCTCTCTCTCTCTCTCTCTCTCTCTCAGGCGGGTCAGTTCCTGAGAGTCAGCACTCGGGTGGGAAATCAGCGGCCGTATTTACGATCCCACAGGAACCTGCGTTTACCTCGGCGAAGGCCCTAAGTGCTTCAGTGCTGCGGCGTGCATAACGGTGTCCAGCATAAGCTCAACTTTCATCTCACCATCTTAGAGTTGCCACAAAAGGAAAAAAAAACGACACAAGAAAGTTAGAAGCCAAAAAAAGGAGGGTTTAATTACATTTTCAGCTATTTACATATGAGTTACAATAGAATGTATAATACACCTCACTGGGATGCATCGAGAGTGTTTTAGAAACATCTTAAAACATTTTATTCACCACTGTATATAACTTATCTCTTCACGGCACACTTTCAGCAATGTACAGACGTTCTCTTATAAGAGTATCACGATTCGTTCGTCGTGTCTCATATAATGCCTTGCGAAATAATATAATACGAACATGAGATGAGCAATGTCACTGACGCACATCGCGATTTTCTCGAATCAGAACGTTAGGATTTGATCGACGGCTCGCAAACTTGACCCGATGTCATCACCACTTCACTTTATTTTCATTTCCTAGCACGCTGCACAAACATTAGCCAGATAACTAGCGTAACGGCACCTGAAACATCAAGCTATATATTACATGCTGATATTTCTATATAATATAATATAATTAATAATCCTGCTTTGTACAGTATTTACTAATTCTCTTTTGCCTTAAAAAAAAAAAAAGTGTCATAGCAGCCAAGATAAGCCTCTTAATGCTAACGTTGCCTCTTCAGTACTAGCGATTTGACGATAAGCAGCTAGCCGACTTCCCCGCTAAACTATCGAACTATTAGGAAAAACTATTATATTCTAATTAAAACGAAAGCACTAGCTTGATGATGTAACTAAAACCAGTAGCCATGTTTGCTAGCAAGAGAGCTAACTTTAGGCTATTATACTGTGTATAAATTGTGTAGTAAATGTAGAGCCAGGTTTGCTAACACGCTAGTAAATATTGTACACGCTAACTAGTATATAGTAATAAAATATAGCTACTTGTATAAATATAACACCTATTTTGTGTGATTAAGACCAGTCAAGCTAGCAAGCTAGCAAACCTCAGGTTATAGTGTGTAAAGTATATTCAAATATATTTTTTTAATTAGTTTTATAGATTTTTTTTTAATCTCACTATATTACTCGTGTAATAACATAAAGCGTTCATTCTTGTAACTGCGTCGTAATTTTGCACTCCTTCGTCAGCCGACTGACGGAAAACGAGACAGAAGTTTTGTGTTTTTTTAACTTTAGGTTAAATCCTGTTCACAGTTTAGCTAGTTTGGTGATGTCATACGAATTCAAGATTGTGATTGGTCGATTAAATAGTAACATCATGTGTCAAAATCACTGGACGTGCGTTTTCCTCAACTGTTCGAAACTGAAGATGAAACAGCAGAATAGCCCTTGACCCTTACTAAAATGTAAGCAGTCCTGATTTTCTCTCAGGCTTCTCTCAATGTGTGTGTGTGTGTGTGTGTGTGTGTGTGTGTGTCCTTGTTAGGTTTATGTTGAAATTGCCCATTGTAGGGGCCGTGGGAGGTCATGTTCTGAATAATTTATCCTCGGTTATGTGTCTCTGCGGCGTTCCCTCAGCATGATGAGATGATGGAGAGAGAGATGGAAAGACAGACAGACTGAGGAAAAAAAACTGATGGATAGACAGATGAGTCTCTCTGTATGGCAGCTCTGCGTGTGTCTGTATGCTCATTTTGGAGCTCATCCTCCGCTCCGGAGGTGTCGTTGTTGCTCTGTACAGAAAACGTCCCGTCGTTGTTTGAGATGCAGCTGCGTGGTGATTAGAGAGCGAGGCGCAGGAAGGGAGGGAGGGAGGGAGGGGATTGATGGGTGATTGGGAGGGGTGGGGGGGTAATACAGGGTGTTTGTATTTAGGGGGTCTCATGCCAGCGCAGTGAGCTTGGCGCCCTCGTCGCTGGCCCACGGCTGCAGGTTGTGCAGGGCGAACAGGGAGGAGTTGTGCATGCACAGCGGGTCGGTCGGCAGCGGATCGCTCAGAGACTTGTGGAAGGCGTCGTGCTGAAGCTGCATCATCAGACGGTTGGCCTGCTGTCGCTCAGCCTCGCGCTCCTCCGCTGTCTGCCGTCTGCCAAAACGAGAGCGCGCACGCACGCACACACACACACACACACACACACACACACACACAAGACGGACAGTGTCAGAGATCGGTACTTCACGGTGATATCTTCTAAAACAAGACTTAATAATTATTCAAATAAATGAAAATGACTACAAATAGGTTTAATAGTCTAATAATTCTTTTATTGTATATTGTAATCCAGACTATCGGACAAAGCTTTAAAGGTGACCGGGATTTTTCTTATGGAACGACTTCCACATTGTGGTTTTTCAAAACGTTTATTACTATTTAATGTCCAAGATATTTAATTTTATTTGTCCTCATTGCTGTTTTTTGAATTAGTGGGGCGGAGTTTCGTTTTTTACAGCATGTCTTTTAAATCTGCTGTATAAATAATATAAAGGTGGATGGATATAAATATATTTACATTCGGAAAGCAAGAAATTAGGGTTTTGATTTTTCATACTCTTCGAGATTTCACACTATTCAAATGCACTTACTCGTTATACACACCTGTATAACTCTACAGTACGTCATGACATTGTACATAACATAAGCATGCTCCAGTTTGGCAACTGTGAGACGTACTCACACGATTAACTGTAAAAGGTATGATTTCTATAATATCGGATTGTTTCGAGGAAGGATTTTTTTTGTTTTGGGTGGGAGGGTTACTTTTATTTCTTTCTTTATTTTATTTTATTTAGAACTTCTATATTTCCATGCATTCACTGTGTCATAGATAATAATTCAGAATTACATCACAGAGTGGCATGTCCTGAAGAAGGTCAACCGAATGCTCACATTCAAGCCCTAAAAGACGATTAGCTACTGGGCTGTGTAAATAATGTATGCAAAATACTACGTATATATTCTAACTATATTCATATATAGTATTAAGATTAATAGCTGTAATATGGAAATTTTGAATTTGAACAGTATATAATAAAAATAGATGTCAGAAATATATTTATGTGCATAATTATATATTCGTTACATGCATGTGTATATGTACAATAGAGAACAGATCTATACTTAATCGCGAGGTGTGTGGCTGTTTAGATCAAATAATATTGAGTTTATCATGCTCATATGTAGTGCTCATTTGTGTATATATAATATAACATGAGTTAAAATAGAGTTTTCTGTAAAACTGTGCTTTACCTTGGGTTCATCAGCGGTTATATATACAGTTGTGTGCATAAAATATACGTGTTGTACATTGACTTTGCACAAAAAGTAAGAAAAAGAAAAGAAAACAAGGGTCGTTTAATGATTTGGCTTATATTATCCACTCTTACTCTTATTTTTTTTTCTTTAAAGCATTCTTCTAAAGGTTCTTTAGATCGTGAATGTTTCTACTCTTCTTAATAGTAAATAAGGGTTCCTTCTAATCAGGAAACACTGTTTCTACACAGGGTTCTCCATAGAACCTTCTTTAAACGTTCCCCCTGACACACATCCGGAGAAGATTTTAACCACACTCAAGGGTTCTAGATTTAAATGTGTGTTTCGGAGCGTGTGCTTTGAGTTAAGTTTACTCTGCACTAGCCATGGGAAATTTAATTGCTTTGTTTTGTTTTTTTTTGTTTTGTTTAGTTCTTTTTTTTTTTTACCTTTTTCTCAGCATGAAAGAAATTTAAACAGATCACAGACATTTGCTAAATAAATTAAGGAACACATGCGTGGTTAGTGTAAGGCACAAAAGTACAAGTTGTGGAGGTGGAATGTTGGCGTGTTTTATTAATATTCAGAGTTAATGAAGACAACATGGCGGCAAACATCCTGCTTTCTCTCTGAGGCTCTTTTATTTATTTACACTCCTGTTAGATTCAATTAAACTTGCTATAAATCTTTCCCTCCTGCAGGTCCTGCAGGGTGGCGTTAGTGTGGCATACATGTTGTGTTGGTGTGGTGTTAGTGCGGTGTTAGGGTCGTGTTAGGGTGACTTTACTGTTAGTGCAGTGTTATTGCAGTGTCGGTGTTGTGTTAGTGCAGTGTTGGTGTTGTGTTAGTGCAGTGTTATTACAGTGTTGGTGTTGTGTTAGTGCAGTGTTATTGCAGTGTCTGTGTTGTGTTAGTGCGGTGTTGTGTTAGTGCAGTGTTGGTGCAATGTTAGTGCAGTGCAGTGTTAGTGTAGTGTTGTAACAGTGCAGTGCAGTGTTATTGCAGTGTCGGTGTTGTGTTAGTGATTTGTTGTTGTGTTAGTGCACTGTTAGAGCAGTGTTAGTGCAGTGTTATTGCAGTGTTGTTGTGTTAGTGCACTGTTAGAGCAGTGTTAGTGCAGTGTTATTGCAGTGTTGGTATTGTGTCAGTGCAGTGTTGTTGTGTTAGTGCAGTGTTATTGCAGTGTTGGTGTTGAGTCAGTGCAGTGTTGTTGTGTTAGTGCAGTGGTAGTGCAGTGTTGTTGTGTTAGTGCAGTTTTATAGCTGTGTTAGTGCAGTGTTGGTGTTGTGTTAGAGCAGTGTTGGTGTTGTGTTGTTGTGTTAGTGCAGTTTTATAGCAGTGTTAGTGCAGTGTTGGTGTTGTGTTAGAGCAGTGATGGTACAGTGTTATTGCAGTGTTGGTGTTGTGTTAGAGCAGTGTTAGTGCAGTGTTGGTGTTGTGTTAGAGCAGTGTTGGTACAGTGTTATTGCAGTTTTGGTGTTGTGTTACAGCAGTGTTAGTGCAGTGTTATTGCAGTGTTGGTGTTGTGTTAGAGCAGTGTTATTGCAGAGTTGGTGTTGTGTTAGTGCAGTGTTATTGCAGAGTTGGTGTTGTGTTAGTGCAGTGTTATTACAGTGTCGGTGTTGTGTTAGTGCAGTGTCGGCGTTGTGTTAGTGCAGTGTTGTTGTGTTAATGTAGTGTTAGTGCAGTGTTGGTGTTGTGTCAGTGCAGTGTTAGTGCAGTGTTGGTGTTAGTGCGGTGTTGTGTCAGTGTTAGAGCAGTGTTAGTGCAATGTTGGTGCAATGTTAGTGCAGTGCAGTGTTAGTGTAGTGTTGTAACAGTGCAGTGCAGTGTTATTACAGTGTTGGTGTTGTGTCAGTGCAGTGTTATTACAGTGTTGGTGTTGTGTCAGTGCAGTGTTTTTGTGTTAGTGCAGTGTTAGTGCAGTGTTGGTGTGTTAGTGCAGTGTTAGTGCAGTGTTATTGCAGTGTTGGTGTTGTGTTAGTGCAGTGGTGTTGTGTTAGTGTAGTGTTGTTGCAGTGTTGGTGTTGAGTCAGTGCAGTGCTGTTGTGTTAGTGCAGTTTTATAGCAGTGTTAGTGCAGTGTTGGTGTTGTGTTAGAGCAGTGTTAGTGCAGTGTTAGTGCAGTGTTGGTGTTGTGTTAGTGCAGTGTTATTACAGTGTCAGTGTTGTCAGTGCAATGTTGGTGTTGTGTTAATGTAGTGTTATTGCAGTGTTGGTGTTGTATCAGTGCAGTGTTATTACAGTGTTGGTGTTGTGTTAATGTAGTGTTAGTGCAGTGTTGGTGTTAGTGCGGTGTTGTGTCAGTGTTGGTGTGGTGTTAGAGCAGTGTTAGTGCAGTGTTGGTGCAACGTTAGTGCAGTGTTAGTGTAGTGTTGTAACAGTGCAGTGCACTGTTATTACAGTGTTGGTGTTGTGTCAGTGCAGTGTTGGTGTTGTGCTACATTTACATTACATTTATATTTATTCATTTAGCAGACGCTTTTATCCAAAGTGACTTACAAATGAGACACACTCACACACCAATGGTAGCAGAGCTGCCATGCAAGGTGCTAGCTTGCCATTGGGGGCAACTTAGGGTTCAGTGTCTTGCCCAAGGACACTTCGGCATGGGGTCACCCGGGCCGGGATTCGAACCACCAACCCTACGATTAGTGGATTAATGGACATCCCTCTCTACCGACTGAGCCACAGCCGCCCTACATTAACAGTGTTAATGTAGTGTTAGTGCAGTGTTGGTGTTGTGTTAATGCAGTGTTAGTGCAGTGTTGGTGTTGTTAATGCAGTGTTAGTGCAGTGTTGGTGTTGTGTTAATGCAGTGTTAGTGCAGTGTTGGTGTTGTGTCAGTGCAGTGTTAGTGCAGTGTTGGTGTTGTGTCAGTGCAGTGTTGGTGCAGTGTTGGTGTTGTGTCAGTGCAGTGTTAGTGCAGTGTTGTTGTGTTAGTGCAGTGTTAGTGCAGTGTTGTTGTGTTAGTGCAGTGTTGGTGTTGTGTTAGTGCAGTGTTGGTGTTGTGTTAGTGCGGTGTTGTGTTAGTGCAGTGCTGGTGTTGTGTTAGTGCAGTGTTGGTGTTGTGTTAGTGCAGTGTTAATGCAGTGTTGGTGTTGTGTCAGTGCAGTGTTAGTGCAGTGTTGGTGCTGTGTTAGTGAAGTGTTGGTGTTGTCAGTGCAGTGTTAGTGCAGTGTTGGTGTTGTGTCAGTGCAGTGTTAGTGCAGTGTTGTTGTTAGTGCAGTGTTAGAGCAGTGTTAGTGCAGTGTTATTGCAGTGTTGGTGTTGTGTCAGTGCAGTGTTTTTGTGTTAGTGCAGTTTTATAGCAGTGTTAGTGCAGTGTTATTGCAGTGTTGTTGTGTTAGAGCAGTGTTATTGCAGAGTTGGTGTTGTTAGTGCAGTGTTATTACAGTGTTGGTGTTGTTAGTGCAGTGTTATTACAGTGTCGGTGTTGTGTTAGTGCAGTGTTGGTGTTGTGTTAATGTAGTGTTAGTGCAGTGTTGGTGTTGTGTCAGTGCAGTGTTAGTGCAGTTTTGGTGTTAGTGCGGTGTTGTGTCAGTGTTAGAGCAGTGTTAGTGCGGTGTTGGTGCAATGTTGGTGCAATGTTAGTGCAGTGCAGTGTTAGTGCAGTGTTATTACAGTGTTGGTGTTGTGTCAGTGCAGTGTTGTTGTGTTAGTGCAGTGTTATTGCAGTGTTGGTGTTGTGTTAGTGCAGTGTTGGTGTTGTGTCAGTGCAGTGTTGTGTTAGTGCAGTGTTGTTGTGTTAGTGCAGTGTTATTGCAGTGTTGGTGTTGTGTTAGTGCAGTGTTGTTGTGTTAGTGCAGTGTTATTGCAGTGTTGGTGTCGTGTTGTTGCAGTGTTGTTGTGTTAGTGCAGTTTTATAGCAGTGTTAGTACAGTGTTGGTGTTGTGTTAGAGCAGTGTTAGTGCAGTGTTAGTGCAGTGTTGGTGTTGTGTTAGTGCAGTGTTAGTGCAGTGTTATTGCAGTGTTGGTGTTGTGTTAGAGCAGTGTTAGTGCAGTGTTGTTGTTGTGTTAGTGCAGTGTTATTACAGTGTCGGTGTTGTGTTAATGTACTGTTAGTGCAGTGTTGGTGTTAGTGCGGTGTTGTGTCAGTGTTGGTGTGGTGTTAGAGCAGTGTTAGTGCAGTGTTGGTGCAACGTTAGTGCAGTGCAGTGTTAGTGTAGTGTTGTAACAGTGCAGTGCACTGTTATTACAGTGTTGGTGTTGTGTCAGTGCAGTGTTAGTGCAGTGTTGGTGTTGTGTCAGTGCAGTGTTAGTGCAGTGTTGGTGTTGTGTCAGTGCGGTCTTAGTGCAGTGCTAGTGCAGTGTTAAGGCAGTGTTGGTGTTGTGTTAATGCAGTGTTAGTACAGTGTTGGTGTTGTGTCAGCGCAGTGTTAGTGCAGTGTTGGTGTTGTGTCAGTGCAGTGTTAATGCAGTGTTGCTGTTGTGTTAATGCAGTGTTAGTGCAGTGTTGGTGTTGTGTCAGTGCAGTGTTAGTGCAGTGTTGGTGTTGTGTCAGTGCGGTCTCAGTGCAGTGTTAGTGCAGTGTTGGTGTTGTGTTAATGCAGTGTTAGTGCAGTGTTGGTGTTGTGTCAGTGCAGTGTTAGTGCAGTGTTGGTGTTGTGTCGGTGCGGTCTCAGTGCAGTGCTAGTGCAGTGTTGGTGTTGTGTTAATGCAGTGTTAGTACAGTGTTGGTGTTGTGTTAATGCAGTGTTAGTACAGTGTTGGTGTTGTGTCAGTGCAGTGTTGGTGTTGTGTTAATGCAGTGTTAGTTCAGTGTTGGTGTTGTGTTAGTGCAGTGTTAGTGCAGTGTTGGTGTTGTGTTAATGCAGTGTTAGTGCAGTGTTGGTGGTGTGTTAATGCAGTGCAATGTTAGTGCAGTGTTGGTGTTGTCTCAGTGCAGTGTTGATGTTGTTTTGGTGTTGTGTTAATGTAGTGTTAGTGCAGTGTTGGTGTTGTGTCATTGCAGTGTTGGTGTTGTGTTAATGTAGTGTTAGTGCAATGTTGGTGTTGTGTTAGTGCAGTCTCAGTGTAGTGTTGGTGCAGTGTCGGTGCGGTGTTAGTATGGTGTTGTGTCGGTGCAGTGTTGGTACAGTGTCGGTGCGGTGTTAGTATGGTGTTGTGTCGGTGTGATGTGTCGGTGCTGTACTGGTGTTTGTGCGGTGTTAGTACAGTGTTGTGTCGGTGCAGTTTTGGATCTGTGTCGGTGCTGTGTTGGTGTGGTTGCGGTGTTGGGTCGGTGCTGTGTTGGTGCGGTGTCGGTGCGGTGTTGGGTCGGTGCTGTGTTGGTGCGGTGTCGGTGCGGTGTTGGGTCGGTGCTGTGTTGGTGTGGTTGTGGTGTCAATTTGGTGGTAGTGCTGTGTTGGTGTTGTAAACCCTGATTATACAGTTCTGAGTGTAAATCTACCTGTGTTGGTAATGTAATAGCTGCACTTTTGCTTGTCACAGTGTAATCCATTTTCTACCACATCTGTACCGAGCAAGTATCAGACATCAGCAAGTCTGAGACAAGCGTTTTTTCTGATTTGATTCGTGATTAGATTTCCGACGTGACAACTAATTAAAATTTACATTACAAGTGAACATACCATAATACCTTGTGCACAAACACACAAACACACACACACACACACACACACACACACGGTCACACAGCAAATCAGAAGATTTATGTATATAGCTGCCTGTGCTGTCCACACACACACACACACACACACACACACGTTACAGAAAAGTCACATCAACTTCACGTGTGAAATCGCTTCAGTGATTTCTTCTGTTTTTGTATATATCTCATACTAAATAGTTTCAGATCTTCAGACGAAACGCAACATAAAACAAAGGCAACCTGAGTAAACACACAATACAGTTTGTATTAATTAAAATTTTGAATTGAAGCAAAAAAAAAAAAAAGTGACCCAGCACCTATCATCCATGTGATAAACTAATAGCTCTTTAGCAGCAATAACTGCAACCAAACACTTCTGATAACTGGAGATCAGTCTTTCACTTACTTCTAGGACTAGGACTTACTCGTAGGCTTTGGATCACTGTCTTGCTGCATAATGCCGTTACGCTTGAGTTTCAATTCACAGACTTAAGACCGGATATTCTCCTGTAGGTATTTCTGGTAGAGAGCAGAATTCATGGTTCCCTCAATTACTGCAAGTTGCCCAAGCCCTGAAGCAGCAAAGCATGATGCTCTTTTAGTGGAATTCTCTGTTTGTTTTACGCCAGATCTAACTGGACCAGTGTCTTCCAAACAGTTCCACTTTCGACTCATCAGTCCACAGAACATTCTCCTAAAATGTCTGAGGATTATCACGGTGTGTTTTGGCAAAATTCAGGTGAGTCTTAATGTTCTTCTGGGTTAGCACCAAAAGGCTGTTGAGCCACCAAAAGATACCAGAACAGATTCAGTGTGTGCCTTGGCATTGATAGGGGCGACTGTGGCTCAGTCGGTAGAGCGGGTTGTCCACTAATCCACTAATCGTAGGGTCGGTGGTTCGAATCCCGGCCCGGGTGATCCCATGCCGAAGTGTCCTTAGGCAAGACACTGAACCCTAAGTTGCCCCCGATGGCAAGCTAGCACCTTGCATGGAAGCTCTGCTACCATTGGTGTGTGAGTGTGTCTCATTTGTAAGTCGCTTTGGATAAAAGCGTCTGCTAAATGAATAAATGTAGCAGTGGTTTTCACCTCGCCACACATCCAAGGATGACATTTTTGCCCAGTGTCTTTCTGATAATGGAGTCATGAACAGTAATCTTTATTGATACAAGAGGAGCCTGTCGTTCCTTTGATGTTGTTCTTGGCTCTTTTGTGACTTCCTGGATGAGTAGTTAGTGTACTCCTAGAGGGATTTTGGAAGGTCAGCCACTTCTGACCACTTCACTACAGTGCTGAGTTTTTCCATTTGGAGATGATGAATCTCGCTGTGGTTCGTTGGAATCCCAGAGACTTTGAAATAGCTTTGTAACCCTTCCCAGACTGATGTATTTCAATCACCTTCTTCCTCATCATCTCTGGAATTTCTTTCAACTTTTTTAGCATAGTCTTTTACTGAGTAAGATCTTTTAACTTCATGCTATTGAGAAAGTTCTATGTAAGTGTTTATTTGATTGAACAGGGTTTGCAGTATTCAAGCCTGGTTGTGTCTAGTCCAGTTGAAACCCATTATGAATGCAGTTTAGGAACTACGGGGGAAAATACATATTGGTATAGGATAACGTTTTGACTTCAGTAAATAAAATACAGTTTTTAAATGATAATTTTATCATCTTATCGTCTTTGTTTTATCTTAGCGTTTGTTTTTAATTTCTGAAACTATTTAACATGAGAGATGCACAAAAACAGAAGAAATCAGGATGGGGCAAATACTTTTTCACATTTTCACTGTAGGTCATGTGGTTTCATTTACTTTTTCACAGTTAAGTAATGAGTCTTATTTTCACATATGCTCTTGTTTGTTTGTTTGTTTGTTTGTTTGTTTGTTTATTCACATGTATGTCATGTGTATTAATTTTGAGAAAGGCATTCTATCACATGATTAAGTCGTTTTCACGTGTGAGCACATATGGGTCACGTGACGCTGCGTGCTTACTTGAATGTACAAGCACGGCTTACAGGGAATAACCTGGACCTGCGAAACGCACCTTTATATACTGTATTACTCTCCTAATCACACATGATCGACATGATGTGAAGTGTGTGTGATGTTTCGTTATACTGTGCCACTGCGTAAAATGTTAAAAATTCCAGTTGCTGATCCTACAGAATACAGACTCTCAGCTTCTGGTTTTTAATGCTCAAGATTAAAGATTATAATAAATGTAAGACGGGTGGAAACAACAGGGAGCGCATTAAATATATATACTCTGCAGATTAAGTCGTAAAAAAATAACTGCAGCTCGTGAGGAAGTTAGTGTCGGTTAAAGAATCGCCATGTTGAAACTCTGCCGAATCCATCTCGCGCTCAGCGGGCTTTCGTGTTCAGTGGGTTGTGTTTTCCGTCATGTTGTAATCAGCACCTGGGCCAGATGTGGAATTGTGCTGATGTTTTGCCAGACGATTAGCAGCAGCTGCCTGCATTTTTCTTGTTCTATAACTAAACACAAACGTAGCTCTGAAGTGACGTCTGGTAGAGGAGTAAACCTCAGGCTTCCACATGATACGATATGGTTTTGATGAGATATTTTATCCTTTCCACTGAAACCACTACCCTATGATACGATACAGTTGCAATTCATTCGTCAGCGATTTGATATTTGATGATATTGCTGAATGATAGGACTTTGATTCATAAAGCAAGAGTTCAGTATTTGACAATATTACTGAATCTACTAGGATTTGATATGATACGATACGATATTGAATTCGTTATGATTCAACTGAAAATGTTAACTGAACGTTTCCTCCTCCAGTCCAAAGACATGCATGGCATTGCATGAGATTATGCCCTGCTATGGATTGGCGTACTCCGCCTAGTGCCTAATGCTCCCTGGGATCAGCTTCAGGTTCCCCGTGACCCTGTACGTTAAGCGGTATAGAAAATGGACGGATGATTCGATTCAGTAAGATACGATATGATTCAATTCAGTAAGATACGATATGATTCGATTCAGTAAGATGCGATATGATTCGTCTCAGTACGATACAGTGTGATTCGATTCAATACGATCTGATTCGATTCAGTACGATACGATTTGATTCAATACGATACATTATGATTCGATTCAATACGATACATTATGATTCGATTCAGTACGATACAGTGTGATTCGAGTCAACATGATCTGATTCGATTCAGTACAATACGATATGATTCGTTTAAGTACGATATGATTCGATTCAATACGATACGATATGATTTAATCATCTCATTTTGTTCAGCTTTGTTTAGAATCTGTGTAAGGCCCACCACTATCTCGTGAATGATGATAATGTAAAGATGGATCATTTTTAACGTATCAGAGTTACCCACGACTGTTTGTCTTTTTTTAATTAGATTTTTCATTTCAGTCGTCTTTTAGAATGATGTATTGTTCCGAATCATTGGTTTGCTACACTGCTGACCTCTACTCATCAGTGACCAGCTCCTGCTAGTCTTAGCACTGAATCTTCATGGTGTTCCCACAGTATGACAACACAGTTGTGTTTCCACAAAATTCTTCCAAGCCATCATTTTTATCGTCTGTGTTAATCCTCTCCAGCATTAATGTGTTAAAATCAGTGAATAATTTCATCATTTTACCTTAAACTGTCGTGTTGCGTGCAAACGTTAATTGTTGCTCAACAGAATTAAATGTCCATTTCCTTGAGAGTTGATGTAAAAATGTCCCAACCAGCAACAGATACTAGCAGAAAAAGGGTCTCTCATCGAGTACATGTTTCCTTGCTAAGAATGTGTGTCCCTTAACAAAGCGTAGCATAGTGTAGTTTAGCGTAGCAGTACTCTGAATCTTACTCTAAAGCTAATTAAAGTGATCCTTAACATCCAGTTGTGTAACATTAATCACATTTAAAGGTTCACTACATTCACACTCTACACAGTAAAGGTAGAAAAGGTGCTGGCTCGATGGTACAACCTCAGAGGAAATTCCCCTCAGAGCACAGTCATGACGTCTAGCAATTATATTTATTTCATCTTTATAAACTTATCATGAAATACATTGTACTTTTTTTTTGTATACGTTTTTAGACAGGACAGTTAGAAGAACATTGGGCAGAAAAATTAAGTAGATTCTTTGGAGGCATTTTCTTTTTTCTCTCAACAAGCTGCTGCAGGTCACGTGATTCTCCTTTTTAATTAATTAATAACGTTATTAAAAACATCACCTGCATACCTCATATAGATGTAAGTTAACGGCTGCATTCTTTTATTATTATTATTATTATTATTATTATTATTATTATTATTATTATTATTATTATTATTATTAAATAGCAGTGTAATATGGGTGTAAACTTGAACACTTTTAGGGACTGCAGCTGTTAGCACATTAGCTGTTAGCTAACTCTGGTGTGTTTGTTTTTTCCAGTTGAGATGTATGGGGTTTTTGGTACATGTATTTATACATACTTCAACTAAATATAAATATATACTAATATAAACTAAAACTATAAACTTTCAACTTAAAAAAAAAAAATAAAATAAAAAATAAAAACAACTGTAAATGTGTGTGCTTATTTATCATCTGAGTGACGCAACCTAAAAATTCCCGCCAAATCTGCATTCTAGAACATTTCTGTGCGCGCGATCGGATCAAAATGCGGAACTGTAACCACTGCGATTCTCTCGCGCTCGAGTTATTTAGAGACTCACGAGAATAAAAGAGGATTCAGCTGTGCGCTCGCGCTCTCTCTCTCTCTCTCTCTCTCTCTCTCTCTCGCGCTCTCTCTCTCTCTCTCTCTCTCTCTCTCTGTCGCTCTCTCTCTCTCTCTCTCTCTCTCCCT
>JAFFST010046336.1:86085-111596 GCA_022414735.1 Noturus placidus | reverse complement strand
TGTGTTGTCCTTGACTACTGTTTAAATTGGTTTGATGTTCCGAAACACTTAAGTGTGACAAACATGCAAAGGAACAGGAAATGAGGAAGGGGGCAAACACTTTTTCACACCACTGTACATACTCTCTCTCTCTCATAATATCTCTCTCTCTCATATTATCTCTCTCTCTCTCTCTCTCATAATATATATATATATATATATATATATCATAATCTCTCTCTCTCTTATATATTATATACATAATAATATACACACTCTCTCTCTCTCATAATATCGCTCTCTCACTCACTCACTCACTCTCTCTCTTCGCTCTTACTCTCTCTCATATTATCTCTCTCTCTCTCTCTCTCTCTCTCTCTCTCACACACACACACACACACACACTCTCTCTCTCTCTCTCTCTCTCACACACACACACACACACACTCTCTCACTCTCTCTCTCTCATAATATCTCTCTCTCTCTCTCTCATAATATCTCTCTCTCTCACACTCTCTCTCTCTCATAATATCTCTCTCTCTCTCTCTCTCATAATATCTCTCTCTCACTCTCTCTCTCATAATATCTCTCTCTCTCTCTCTCTCTCTCATAATATATCTCTCTCTCTCTCTCTCATAATATCGCTCTCTCACTCACTCACTCACTCTCTCTCTTCGCTCTTACTCTCTCTCATATTATCTCTCTCTCTCTCTCATATATATATATATATATATATATATATATATCATAATCTCTCTCTCTCTTATATATATTATATACATAATAATATACACACTCTCTCTCTCTCTCATAATATATCTCTCATAATATATATTATATACATAATATACATACTCTCTCTCTCTCATAATATCCCTCGCTCTCTCTCTCTCATAATATCTCTCTCTCTCTCTCTCATAATATCTCTCTCTCCCATAATATCTCTCTCTCTTTCCTTCTCTCTCATATTTCTCTCTCTCGCTCTCTCTCTCTCTCTCTCTCTCACTCATAATATATCTCTCTCTCCCATAATATCTCTCGCTCTCTCTTTCTCTCTCTCTCTCTCTCTCTCTCATAATATCTCTCTCTCTCTCTCTCTCTCTCCCATAATATCTATCTCTCTCGCTCTCATAATATCTCTCTCTCTCATATCTCTTTCTCTCTCACTCTCATAATATCTCTCTCATAATATCTCTCTCTCTCTCTCTCTCTCTCTCTCATATCTCTCCCTCTCTCCCATAATATCTCTCTCATAATATCTCTTTCTCTCTCACTCTCATAATATCTCTCTCTCTCTCTCTTTCATAGTATCTCTCTCTCTCTCATAATATCTCTCTCTCTCATAATCTCTCTCTCTCTGTCTCTCTCTCTCATAGTATCTCTCTCTCATAATATCTCTCTCTCATAATCTCTCTCTCTCTCTTATAATATCTCTCTCTCTCTCTCATAGTATCTCTCTCTCATAGTATCTCTCTCTCTCACTCACACACTCTGAAAATATCTCTCTCTCTCAATCTCTCTCTCTCTCATAATATCTCTCTCTCTCTCTCTCTCTCTCTCTCATAATATCTCCCTCTCACACACACTCATAATCTCTCTCTCTCTCTCTCTCTCTCTCTCTCATAGTATCTCTCTCTCACTCTCATAATATCTCTCTCTCACTCTCATAATATCTCTCTCTCATAATCTCTCTCTCTCTCATAATATCTCTCTCTCTCCACCATATCTCTCTCGCTCATAATATCTCTCTCTTTCTCTCATAATATCTCTCTCTTTCTCTCTCCCTCTCTCATAATATCTCTCTCTTTCTCTCATATCTCTCTCTCCCTCTCTCTCACTCTCATAATATCTCTCTCACATAATCTCTCTCTCTCTCTCATAAAATCTCTCTCTCCACCATATCTCTCTCGCTCATAATCTCTCTCTCTCTTTCTCTCATATCTCTCTCTTTCTCTCATAATATCTCTCTCTTTCTCTCATCTCTCTCTCTCCCACTCTCTCACTCTCATAATATCTCTCTCTCATAATCTCTCTCTCTCTCTCTCTCTCTCATAATATCTCTCTCTCTCTCATATCTCTCTCTCCACCATATCTCTCTCGCTCATAATATCTCTCTTTCTCTCTCTCATAATATCTCTCTCTTTCTCTCATATCTCTCTCTCCCTCTCTCTCCCTCTCATAATCTCTCTCTCTCTCTCTCTCTCTCTCATAATCTCTCTCTCTCTCATAATATCTCTCTCTCTTTCTCTCTCTCTTTCTCTCAATCCTTCACTCTCTCTTTCTCTCTCTTTCTCTCGTAATATCTCTCTCTCTCATATCTCTCTCTCTCCATATCTCTCTCGCTCATAATATCTCTCTCTTTCTCTCATATCTCTCACTCCCTCTCTCTCACTCTCATAATATCTCTCTCTCTCTCTCTCCCTCTCATAATCTCTCTCTTTCTCTCATATCTCGATCTCCCTCTCGCTCACTCTCATAATATCTCTCTCTCATATTTCTCACTCTCTTTCTCTCTCTCTTTCTCTCATAATCTTTCACTCTCTCTCTCTCTTTCTCTCATAATATCTCTCTCCCTCTCTCTCACTCTCATAATATCTCTCTCTCATAATCTCTCTCTCTCTCATAATATCTCTCTCTCTCTTTCTCTTTCTCTTTCTCTCATAACTCTCTCCCTCTTTCTCTCATAATCTCTTTCTCTCTCTCTCTCTCTCTCTCTCTCTCTCAATTATCAGTTTCCATGTGTTTTATTACCATGACAAATAATTCCGACAAATCAATATGTACAAAGGAAGGGTGGTGTAAAATCAAAATAAAATCAAATTGATGGCTTAGTGGTTAGCATGTTCGCCTCACACCTCCAGGGTCCAGGGTTTGATTCCTGCCGGGGCCATGTGTGTGCGGAGCCCGCATGCAAGCGCCGGGAAACCCCGGCTCCCCCCCCCCGTCCAAAGACATGCATGGTAGGCTGATTGGCATGTCCGTAGTGTATGAATGGGTGTGTGTGTGTGAGTGTGCATGTGATTGTGCCCTGCGATGGACTGGCACCCTGTCCAGGGTATACCCTGCCCTGTGCCCGATGATTTCTGGGATAGCCTCCAGGTTCCTCGTGACCCCGTTAAAGGAGTAAGCGGCAGAGGATGGATGGACCATTTTCCCTCCCTGGTGTCATGTGACTTGTTAGTGTTACAAGGTTTCAGGTGTGAATATGGAGTAGGTGTGAATGGGGAGCAGGTGTGCAGGTGTGTTAAATTAGGTGTCATTTCTCTCACACTCCCTCATACTGGTCACTGGAAGTTCAAAGAACTCTCTGAGGATCTGAAAAAATGAATTGTTACTATAAGAAGATTGCCAAGACCCTGACACTGAGCTGCAGCACAGTGGCCATACAGCGGTTTAACAGGATAGGCCTCACCATGGTCAACCAAAGAATTTGAGTGCACATGCTCAGCGTCATATCCAGAGGTTGTATGAGACATATGAGTGCTGCCAGCATTGCTGCAGAGGTTGAAGGGGTGGGGGGTTAGCCTGTCAGTTCTCAGACCATACTCCGCAAATTGCATCAAATTGGTCTGCATGGCTGTTGATGATGTTGTTGATGATGCACAAGAAAGCCTGAAAACAGTTTGCTGAAGCAGACTAAGCATTACTGGAACCATGTCTTATGGTCTGATGAGACCAAGATAAACTTATATGGGTCAGATGGTGTCAAGCGTGTGTGGCAGCAACCAGATGAGGAGTACAAAGACAAGTGTGTCTTGCCTACTGTCAAGCATGGTGGTGGGAGTGTCATGGTCTTAGGTTGCATGAGTGCTGCCGGCACGGGGCAGAGCATGATCCCCTCCCTTCGGAGACTGGGCCGCAGTATTCCAGCAAGATAACGACCCCAAACACACCTCCAATACGACCACTGCATTGCTAAAGAAGCTGAGGGTGAAGGTGATGGACTGGCCAAGCAGGTCTCCAGACCTAAACCGTATTGAGCATCTGTGAAACAATGACTATTGTATTGGCTTCATAGTTTTTCTGTAGTTCCTTATAATATTGGGAGAAATGGTCAAAATATATCATCATGTATGCAACATTACAGTGATGATATAAGGCTGGATATGACTCGTCATATCCTTTAACCTCTCAGTGATGTGATTTGAGATTAGCACTGGGATGACAATAAGAATGCCACGGCTTATTTTTAGTGTTGCAGCTTTTATTCAAGGGGCCGTGCCACAGAATTCAACGTTATATGTGCAATTCAGAACTTGAGTGAATGCAAGAGATGAATTACTGCAGAAGACTTTTTTGTGTATGACAAATTGTTCTGCTGATACAGTTTGTTTTTTACCCCATTTGCCAAAACCAAATCACTAGCTAGCTCTCCCCTATCACACAGCAGCTAATAACCAGGGATGGTGTAGGCCAACACATGGAACATCTAGCATACATGAGCTCATGATTGACCAGTGTTGCTCTGATTGACAGGAAAGAGAGTAACAAAATCGTTCCCACCCAGAGAGCATGGCTAATTTTGGACTCCTAGCCACAGATGGCTGTGGCATTGTTGGGAATTGAACTCAATCTCCCAAAGATAGAGCAAACCCTGCGCCACTCGAGAGCTGCGGACACGAATAATAACTTTTTCATTGCTAATTTCCACCCACTAGCTAGTTTTCCTCCGACAGCTATGTACCGAGTGAGGGGGAGGACTAACACTTTTCACATATGCAGCTCTGCCAATGCAATTTTTTCAAATTGGTGCTCATGGTAGTTCACAGGCCAGCTGAACACACTTAGACGAAAGCGCTAATTGCCCTCCTCTGTGAAAATTTGCTCACATATGTCCGCAGACATTTGGCAAGCATTGCCCAAGTGGGCCTATGTTAGCACTTTGTTAGTTGCAGATCCAATTTTTACCACTAGGTACAAAAATAATGCTGCGTTTGAGGTGAAGTTCAACTTGTCATTCTCCGCCTACAACCAGTAAAAACCACGGAAAATGCCCTCTCAGCTTGCAGTTTCAACTCGTCATCTGGGGTAGTGGGGTAGTCTTCTCAACTACAAGTTCCTTCACTGTTTATGGCGTGATATCAAGACAATATGGCTGCTCCCATTGAACAATGTAAATTCCCCCTTCTTTACTTTATTAGTTTATAGCAGTATTAGCATTAGATCAGTCAATATACAGACGCAATACTTGGTTAAATCTGTAACATTGGCCATATCGATCACTGTTTTGAGAAGCTAATCATCAAAGTTGTAGTTATCACTAAAGTTAGTCGTTCATGCTACTTGCTTTTATCCGCTGTTGTTGCTGCGCTGCAATATCAGTCTAAAATGTTACTGAAGTTCACTTTAGTAGAACAGAACCAGTAGTCTATCAAGCCTGTAACTCTAAAAGTGCATTTAAAGTAGCTTTTCTGAGCTTTCCTGGAGGCATCTCACACTTTCAATGTCCAAGGTGGGAAATGACTTGCAATCACGACTTACAAGGCACCACAAACACAGCAATAACTCAATGGAGCTAAATTTGGCAGCAAGCGCTCTGCACGATGATTGTGCAACATCTAGAAAGGTGAGCAAATCAATGGAACATCAGAGTAAATCTGTCAGATAGCAACATTTGAAATCGTTGGTCACTCAAAATTGGTGATTAGTATTTCAGTGAAATTCAAAATATATAGAGTTGTGAAAAGGACTTCATGATCATGTGCATTTGTTGAATGGTGGATATACTGTTTCTGACGAGACGCTTCCCACTTGATGCTATGGACGATCCACTACTGGACTCAAGAGTTTTGAAATGAAAGCTACGCAGTTCCTGTACAGGTCTTGTGTTCCAACCACCATGCAAGAACCCTGATTGTTACGTAAAGTAACAGAAGAGATGAAAATTATGACGAAAAAGGGCGATGATGGCAAGGAAAAACTTCCCGAGATGACATGAGGAAGAAAACTTTAGAGGAACCAGACTTCAAAGGGAACCCATCCTCATCTGGGTGACACCAGATAGTATAATTATTAATAATTTCCTTCTATAACTGTGTATGACATGGTCAAATAGTGCAATTGTGTGACCAGGAAATTCATTATAGTTTTCACATGAAGTCTATTTTACTGACATTATCAACTGTTCATTGATGGAGACTTGAGTGCAAAACTGTTCATATCAATTGCAGTCCTGAAGCTATCATAACAAAACTTTGGTGATGTTTTTGGCTTGCTATTAGGTGTTAATAGAAAGCTTTTCTGGAGAGTTTAGCTATGCTTGTCATGCAATGTTATTTATGTTAGCGAAAAGTACATGGCTAAAATAAAACACCTAATACTTCAGGGTTCCTGCAAAGGCTCCTGTACGAACGTAGAAATCTGCTTATGAATTATGGGAACTGTCCTGAACGTTTCCCCTGCTCTACTATAACTAATCAATTTCTACACTTCTGTAATGACCGGGTTCAGGATCAGGTCACCTTCTACGTAATTCATAGCCATTTTAAATAGGCACTGAAAACCGATCCCAGAACATACACAGCTACACTTCTGAGAGCATCTAGAGTAGCAGAAAGCTGGTCCATTAATGGGCATGAGCGAGACCGAGAGCAGGCTACGGATGGAATGGGAACTCCAGAGCGACCAAAGATGAGATTTTTCACAAATGTGAAGAAAATTAGAGCACAGAACATGCAGGGTGGCAAGGAATACTTGAAAACCATTATGCCTTGTTTTTGTTTACAGATTCCAAAGAAAGAGACCCGTGATTTCACCGATAACTGCCTGTGTGTGTCTGTTAGAATAAAATAGGATACACACATCCAAGTAGTTTATTTTTCACTTTGCACCGTTCATGTGTTTTCCCATTGTTGTCATTCAGTTCATGTTAGCTACCACAGCGCTTCTCAATTCCTCTCTTATAATCACTCTGAACTGCACATTTGTTCATTTTTGTGCTGTCCCTGCTCTAACACACCTGACACAGCTTATGAAGTGCTTAATAATGACCTTATAAGCAGAATCAGTTGTGTTTTGGCGTACAGTAAACACAGTCGTGTGCAGCGCATGGGGTTTCTGCGACAGGAAGTGAGAATGCTGAGCTAAAGAATATGTCAAATCCACTCCACTGACTTGATGATGGAGAACAATCAATATCACATTCCATTATCTTCATCATAACTAGAAGGGCGCTGTCACTGATCAGACATTGCAGTATCTAGCAGAAATGTGATGAAATGTTACCTTTTCATTGATTTTACATTGCAGGCGTCTTCATGAACATTAGTTTAAATGGCTGCGAGTATTCAATTCGTTCTCTCATTCATTCCTATTTTCATGCAGCATGTTGTTATATCTATTGTCTGCTTTGTCATTCTTCTTGAAAAAGAATGTGATTTCTCTCGTTTGTGTTGTGCTCTAGCCCTGCCTCAATGAAATGTTTCAATATACTGGAGTAAGAAAAATATATAAATCAATTTGACCACCCAAGACGGGATGAACTCATACAATGAGGGAAAAAATTTAAATTTTAATGGTAGGTTTATTTGAACAGAATAACAATAAGAAAATCCAGAAAAACACGTCAAAAATGTTATAAATTGATTTGCATTTTAATGCGGGAAATAAGTATTTGACCCCTCTGCAAAACATGACTAAGTAATCACTTGTTATTTTGTGGTGGTGTGTGGTGCGCTCATGGAGGGGTAGTACCTCTGGTGGGTGTAGAAGTCATACTCCTGTTGGGGTAGCTAGTCCACCTTTAGTCCCCACATGGCGCTAAGCTCTCACCTGTGGCTCCAAGAAGCTGTAGCATGTGCAGCGGCCACACCACGGGCAACGGCTTCGACTGGCCGGCTAAACCAGGTTGAGGGTAACTGACGGCTCTCAAACCGTCGGTGAGTTTAGGGCTTGTCACCCATAGCATGTAAAGACTGGGTCCAGCGGACTGCGCGGAGGAACCATCAGCTGGTCAACGGGCAGGAAGACGAACCCAGCAAAGCGATGTGGAATGCTAAGAGCATGGCTAGACACGTCAGTCACCGTGGTCATCCACTGCATCCAGTCTCCATTCCAGCCGTCTAGACTATGTCTCGCCACTGGACTAAATGGGGCCTGGACGAGAGAGTGAGGCTGACGTAGCGCAACTCTCCCTCACTTTAATCCAATTCAAGCGCAAGTCATTTATGTCATCACCCAAACCCAATCCCGCGGCGGACATGCACGCAGGCGGCTCAAGCCATAGGGTCTCTTTCATTGACCTGAAGCAGAAAGGGATTTCGGCAGCCGTCTGAGCGACTAAACAGATCTCTTTAGGATAGCGCTGCTTACCACCGTAGTCTGAGGAAGGGGCTAGAAAAGGTGCCCTAAAAATAGCTTGCTTCAACTACCCCGACCAGCTTACCGCAGCTGGAGGGAATCCCATTCTCGCGGTCGAAACAAAAAGAAAACCCGAAAGGTTTCCCTAACTTTTGGTGCGTAGAATATATGCACATTATTGAATCATGCAGAGACTGACAGACCAGAGAGAAGAACTGCCCTGATTGCAAGAGAGCTTGCTCGCTACAATATAGAGATAGCAGCCCTGAGTGAAACCCGCTTGGCCAACGAGGGCCAGTTGACTGAAGTTGGAGCTGGCTACACCTTTTTTGGAGTGGACGGGGCAGTGATGAACGTCGGGAATCTGGGGTTCGGTTCGCTATCAAGACGAGTCTGGTGAATAAGCTATCCAGCTTACCAAAGGGAAGTAATGACAGGCTAATAATGCTGAAGCTACCTTTACCTAGAGGAAAGCAAGCCACACTTATTAGTGTCTATGCACCAACCATGACCAACTCGGTGGAAGTGAAAGACAAGTTCTATGAGGAGCTGGAAGCTCTGATTGCTTCAGTACCAAAGTCAGATAAACTGATCATTCTTGGTGATTTTAATTCCCGAGTGGGCACGGACCATATCTCGTCGGAGGGAGTTATTGGTAGA
Organism: Noturus placidus; assembly: GCA_022414735.1. Classification (NCBI taxonomy): domain Eukaryota; kingdom Metazoa; phylum Chordata; class Actinopteri; order Siluriformes; family Ictaluridae; genus Noturus; species Noturus placidus. Next base: position 102,659 of record JAFFST010046336.1, on the reverse strand, counting down.
CATGGCATTGGCAAATGTAACAGCAATGGACATTGGCTCTTGAGGATGTGCGCAACATATGATCTTTTGATCACCAATACAGTCTTCCGTCTGCCCAACCGGAACAAAACAACCTGGATGCACCCACGGTCTAAGCATTGGCATTTGATCGACTACATCTTAGTCTGTAGGAGCGACAGGCAGGATGTCCGTGTGACCAGAGCGATGTGTAGTGCTGATTGCTTGACAGACCACAGGCTATTGATATCCAAGATGAATCTTAGAATTCAACCTTCCAGACGCCCACAGGGAATTAGAGTCCCAAAACGCTTCAATGTCTCCAGGCTGACCCAAGTCTGCAGCCAAGAAAGATGCCTTCAGCAGAGCCCGCCAAGCGGTACAGAGAAAACTGCGCCTGATGCAAGACACATGGCTGAGCCAAAAGGCTGATGATATTCAGTCAGCTGCCGACAGACACGACATGAAACATTTCTACAGTGCTCTTCATGATGTTTATGGCCCAGTAACAACAGGCATTGCCCCACTCTTGAGCTCTGATGGTAGCACTCTCATAACCGAGAAGGAGATGATACTGGAGTGCTGGGCTGAACACTTTGTCGGTGTCCTAAACAGACCCTCTTCCATCAATGATGAAGCTATCAACGGCCTACCCCAGGTGGAGATCAACGAGAGATCGGCTGACCTTCCATCAATGCTGGAAACTCACAAGGCCATTAAGCTCCTGTCTAGTGGGAAAGCTCTGGGAGCAGATTCCATTCCAGCGGAAATCTACAAGTGTGGTGGGTCTAAGCTAGTGGAAAGATTAACAGAGATGTTTTGTGGGATGTGGAACCAGAAACGTATACCTCAGGACTTCAAAGATGCATCCATCATCCACATTTACAAACGCAAAGGAAATCGCCAATCCTGCGATAACCATAGAGGAATCTCTCTACTATGTGTCGCAGGAAAGGTCCTTGCCAGGATTCTGCTGAATAGACTGACAGAGCACCTTGATCAAGACCTACTGTCAGAAAGTCAGTGTGGTTTCAGAGAGAAGAGAAGCACTATTGACATGATCTTTTCTGCCAGGCAGATGCAAGAAAAGTGTCAGGAACAAAATGTCCAGCTATACATCACCTTCATAGACCTGACAAAGGTGTTCGATACAGTCAGCCGGGAAGGCCTTTGGAAAATCATGGCCAAATTTGGTTGTCCAGAAGTATTTATTGAAATGTTGAAACAATTTCATGATGGTATGCTTGCTAGAGTCCAGGACCAGGGTAACTATTCCGTACCCTTTGACGTTACAAATGGTGTGAAACAAGGATGCATCTTAGCCCCCACCCTTTTCAGTCTCCTGTTCTCTGCCATGCTTATGGACACTTTCAAGGACAGTGATGTGGGAGTTGGTCTCCGATACCGTCTGGATGGGAAGTTGTTTAACCTGAAGAGGCTTCAAGCCTAGACTAAAGTCCAAGTTGAATTCATTCTGGACTTTTTGTTTGCAGATGACTGCGCCCTTAACTCCAGCACAGAGTCAGGCATGCATACATTTACATACATTTATTCATTTAGCAGACGCTTTTATCCAAAGCGACTTACAAATGAGACACACTCACACACCAATGGGAGCAGAGCTGCCATGCAAGGTGCTAGCTTGCCATCGGGGGCAACTTAGGGTTCAGTGTCTTGCCCAAGGACACTTTGGCATGGGATCACCCGAGCCGGGATTCGAACCACCAACCCCACGATTAATGGATTAGTGGATAACTCGCTCTACCGACTGAGCCACAGCCACCCTATATGCATGCAATATACCTTCGAGCGGAAACGGCTGGCAGACGCAGCTGAAAAACGTGCTCTGTGCAAATTCAGGAGTTACACTTCTCCCAGTCAGCAACCTGCATATCCATGTCCTCACTGCAAAAAACTTTTCTGGGCCCGGATTGGACTGATCAGCCATCTCCGGACTCACCTCCCAAGTGAATAGACGACATAAATGGTCTTCATCGATACCGATGGACGAACAACAAGTATTTGACCCCTCTGCAAAAAATGACTTAGTACTTGGTAATGACTTAGTAATTACTTGTTATTTTCAATGCCCTGGCTGAGGGAAGGAGGTTCTCACCCAAGATTTGGCGGTACATGGCCCCGTCCATCGTCCCTTTGATGCGGTGAAGTTGTCCTGTCCCCTTAGCAGAAAAACACCCCCAAAGCATAATGTTTCCACCTCCATGTTTGGCGGTGGGGAGGGTGTTTTTGGGGTCATAGGCAGCATTCATCCTCCTCCAAACACGGCGAGCTGAGTTGATGCCAAAGAGCTCCATTTTGGTCTCATCTGACAACAACACTTTCACCCCGTTGCCCTCTGGTGGTCAGATGAGACCAAAATTGAGCTCTTTTACCATTTTGAGGTAAGTCTTGCTAAGTCGCTAACATTAACTGACTAAATTTAACACAGTTAGCGTGTTTCCTTTGCTAATGCCAGGTTTGACTAGCATAGATTCCAGTAGCTAATGTAACTAGCTAGGCAGCAAGTCAGAAGGTAGCTGATGATAAACATTTGTTATTCGCAGGATATTTTACTTCTGATTAAATCATTAACAAATGATGTAGTCGGTCATTCATATGACTAGCAAATGTTTTTTATGGAAAAATGGCAGAGCTGTTTTCAATAAGTAATAAAGGTTTCTTAAAGGGATTTTTAAAAAATTATTACTATTAATAGATCTTTCTTGAAAGATTTTCTAAAAGGGAAAGCCTCTGTTGTAGGGTTCTACATGAAACATGTTTAGGTTTCCCCAAAGGGATAAACTGAAGGACTATTTAGTTAGAGCGCAGGTCAATAGATATGAAAAAACACTGCATAAATTGACCGTGAGTAATATGCACGGCCGTCATGACAGCAAACTCAGAAGATAGATCGATGCTTCTCTTTAGCTCACGTGACATTATGTGTGACCTTTCTGTACATTAATTCCTTTTTATTCCATTTCACCTTTCCACTGAAATGCCAAGAGCATCTCCCAGTTATTTAGGCGTGATTTGCCATGCAGAGGTTGTTTGTCAGCTGCTCTCATTTGGTTTTATCATCTTGTCAGGCAAAGGATCTCCATCACAGTCATATAAATGGGTAAAGTCATACACATGTTTCATTTAACCTTTAGCGAGTTGTCCAGCCCTTGTCCTAAGCCATAAGCACAAACACAAGCAAACGTATAAAGGATAAAAACTTGAAAGATGCCACCTTAGCTCACAGAGAGCATGGAGTCGATGAGTACTACATCTGGTCCTTACAGGAGACTAAATGTTATAAATTTCCTCAGGTGCAGGTCTTATTTTCAGAGAATGTTGTCCAAGTCTGCCTCCTCTTTTGCCTGGGATTAGCAGGAGGTTGAAGATGGGTTTATGGGTTATGATTCCAGGTTTTACCTACAATGGAGATTATGGCTTTCACTTTAGATTGCACTGATGGCACTTAACTCTGGAGGAAGTTTTGTTACTTTATAATTAATAAACTTAATTAATGCATCTGGAGCACATGCGTGATTACTATGGGCAAGAATGTCGACATGTTTGCCTGTATTGACGAACACCCCCCTGCCAAAAAAAAAACGTCTTTACTTAACAGTCAAGTCTAAGAGCAGTTGTTGGAGAGCTGTATGCTTGTGTTTGTTTTGCTTTGCTCTTAGTCCAGTGATTGGTTTGTTATCCTATAATGCAGTGGTCCCCAACCTTTTTATCACCGCGGACCGGTCAATGCTTTACAATTTTACTGCCCGCGGGGGGGGGGGGATGGGAGACAATGACACCTGAAGTGTGTTGCTTATACCCAGTTTACTCTGTTGTTTTGTTTTGGTTGCTGTCACTGCAAAAAACCCCGCTTCACACAGAGAGGATGTCGGAAATGGCAACAGGGTTTTCAGGTCTGTGGTGGCGATCTCAGAGTATTCTCAGAGCCATGACTTTAATCCAGAACACCGGCAGAGTTGTTGTCTCAAACATACTTTTAAGGCCGCCGTCATTCTCCAGCAGCTTGGACCACTCAATGTCCATAACATGGTTACGCCCTTGGTACAACAGCTGGGAGACTGAAGGCTCAGGCTCAGTCTTACCCAAAATCCCCACTAATGTTTGAAACATGTCCAATATGCCTCTGTTCACGCGCCGTTCCCACAAATCCAATTTGGCTTTAAATGCAGCTACTTTATCTGCCAACTTGAAGACAGTTGTTATTTTTCCTTGAAGTAACAGATTGAGTTGATTGAGCAGGTTGAATATGTCGCACAGGTAAGCCAGTTTTACGACCCATTCCTCGTCACTGAAATGTGCTGCCAGCGGTGACGTCTTTTCTGAGAGAAATCTCTCGTAATTCAAACCCTCTGGCCAGAGATTTCCCTCGGGATAATCATCTGATTTCTTTGTAGAAGAGAAGGCGTCTGTGCTCTGCGTCCATCTCCACACAAAGTTGCTCAAACAGGTGCGAGTTAAGGGCTTCTGCTTTGACAATATCATTCAATACACTGTTCAATTCTGGTGGCATTTTTACCTGTGAATGATACAATGTGTAGGGGGGGTTTGGGGACCACTGCTATAATGTTCGTCTCTACAGTGTTAAGTCTTTGATTTGTTTGCGTAGATGTCATGTCTGAATATCTTTGCGAAGTCTTATCATTGTCATGTTGCAGCAAACCAGTGACCTTTCCCATCCTGCACCGCGGCTTACAAACATGGCCGACATGGACTACAACTTGATTTCCAGAGACATGAGTAGACATGTAGATTAGCCAGTGGATTTTTTTTTTAATCATGAAACACAACTCATTAGACACAAATAATGCCAAATAAATATAAAAATCGGAAACGTAAGTAATCATTTGAGAGCTACAACAACAATAAGATGCGACTTACATTTGTAGATGAAGTTGGCTGAGAGTTCGTCCCCCATTGTTTCGAGCCCAGAGGCTTCAGAAAACACAACGTCATTTCCTGTAAGGGAAATATACTGTAGTGAGCATCGAAACTCTCTGGTTTTCGTGGTGCAATGTGGGATTTTTTTAGGGAGCGAATATGTGCAATAAGTGTACTAGAAGGATTCCGCGATTAAGACCGGCTCCCTTATCTAATATAAATGAATTGATGTTGAATCAAATAGATGATGACAAAATTCTTGTCCACGGTAAACACACACACAAATAGAGAAGTAAGTAGAAATTAGGTTCAAAATGCCAGTGTATTCTTTCAAAGCACCTTGACAATGATGATAAAGTAAAAATAGGTGCTATATATGGCACAGTGCTAAAGGTTATGTACTGCATGTCAAGACAGTGCTGTTAGGTTTGGTCTCAACCCCATGCATATGATGAATCACAATGGATAAGGTTTTTGTGTCCAGTCTCTCTCTCTCTCTCTCTCTCTCTCTCTTTCTACATCTCAATATTTTTCCACATTGATGCTTGTGCTTCTCAGCCTGTGCTATTTGCCAAAGAAAGCCTGCGCCGGAGGACTGAAGGGAAGATATTGTCTCGGATTCATGTGGACAGTGTCTGCACCCTCAGGATTCAGTCCTCTATGAAACATTCCTGTGTGAGACACAAACAGGCAAAGCAAAATCTCCATGTACAGTCACAGTGAAGTGTTTGTAAAGGGAATGCCAATGCTATCCTGCTATGCCATTTCACATTTACCTGGCTTTGCCATTTGTATCTTCACCCAATCATTCAGTTTGCAGCCTCTAATGCTAGAGACAGCACTCATGTAGACAGAAGTTAGATGTAAGCAATTAGCATGAACGATCCTGTATGAACATTACAGTGAACACAGAGTGCAGGGTCGGGGAGTTTCACTTACATGAAATCCAAATAAATCACCCCATGTCTTAAAGAGCTTCCTGTGAGCATTTGCGTTGTTATCCATGGGCCGACTCTCACAGCCAGATCCCAGTGTCACGTCCACCATTGAGAAAGGGTCACCACCAATCCACATTTTTGAAATTCTTCCTTTGGTTCTGGGTCACTTCCTGCGTTTGTGCACACTTCTTTTGTGTTCTCCTGTTTGGTTCCCCTGTAAAAGCACTATGTTTCTCCAGCTTAGTTGCTGAACATTTCTGCTGTTAGTAGTTAGTATTTCTGTTGACTTTTGCTTGCCTTGCCTTTGTCTTGTTCTTTGCTGTTGTTTTGGTCTTTGTCCTGCCTTTTGTTTGTTTTGTTGGTGTTTTGTTTAAATAAAAGGTTGTCTGCATTTCCGTCCGCCTTCAAAACGTTTCACCCAGACACCAAAACATTCTGTAAACATTTGCATTGTTAGCCATGAGCCAACTCTCACATAGTCAGATCCCAGAATGTTTTGGTGTCTGGGATCTTCTGTCTTGTAAATATACAAATCCCACAGTATCACTGGCCAACTGTCACTTCTTCAAAATATGTGCATCAGCAGCTGAAGGACTGTTGAGCCGAACTGATCATCTCTGATTGTACCCAAATATGTGTGCATATGTGTGCAGTGTCTCAAGCTACAGACAAGTTAGCAATTCAGCTATGACTCACTCAGCATTACAGATATCAATATTGTGGCGAGAATGAGGTGCTTGTCTTGTCTTTGTGAATGCAGTGTAACGTTCATGTTTTGAGTGTCCCAAAAGTCTCCATACATAGAAGAAATGAACACTGTTTCACAAAAAGACTTCCAATATTTTTCAAACGCCTTTGACAAAAGAAGAACGTATTGAAATCATTCTCATGGCTGGATCGAGAGGCTGTCGCAAGGCTGCGATGGACTTTAACAGGAAACATGTGCCATGTCAAAAACAACTAGTGGTGCTAGTGATCTTTTTTCTATAAGGGATCATACTCAAAAGCATAATCTAAAGCACGTTGGATGAGAGAAGCAAAAATCCAGTTTATTGTTAAAAAAAAAAAACCATGAGATCCATTCAGTGAGACGTCCCAAAGTGATCTGAATCAAAGCACAGACGCAATGCCCTATTTATACAGTCTTATCTTTAGGTTATGCCCAATTATCTCATGCTCATTAACACGCACAACATTGTGTGTGATACAAATTTAAAAGAAGAAATGCACGTCCCCTGACGAAGGCAGGACCGACGTGGTGCTGATAAACATAGTCCCCGGTGTATGGAGATTTTTGGGACCCTCTGTATATAAAATATGGGGTTTTAATGCTAATTAATGAAAATGATCAATGCTGCCTCTTTTAATGGAATAATTTATTCTTTGGATGAACAGCCGAAGCTCTCGTACACTGAACTGAAATTGTTTTCCAGTTCCTAATTCTTATTCCTTGCATGGTCATAAATATACAAATACAGCTCACGTATAGGGACATCATTATAGAGTAATCACTGCACAAGAATATCCAAGTAACATTCTCTTTTTTGGGATCGTGCATTTCTTTTCCTGTTTCTGTTTGAAAGCCAGCACTTTGAACACAGAGATAGCATGTATTTCTGGGGAAAATTGGGGGGGGTGTCGAAAGAAGAATAGATCTGGTTTTATGACGTAAAATGTCCTTTAGAACTGTCATAATTATATTATATGGCAACATAATCAATGTAGCAAGATTGGTAGGTGGTACATTGTGCCTTAAATGGTTAAATAACAATAGTGCACTATTTCTACATTTACATATTTAGCAGACGCTTTTATCCAAAGCAACTTACAAATGAGAGCACACACACACCAATGGTAGCAGAGCTGCATGCAAGGTGCTAGCTTGCCATCGGGGACAACTTAGGGTTCAGTGTCTTGCCCAAGGACACTTCGGCATGGGATCACCCGGGCCGGGATTCGAACCACCAACCCTACGATTAGTGGATTAGTGGATAACCCGCTCTACCGACTGAGACACAGCCGCCCTTCTACTTCTACTACTGTCCATGCAGAAAATTCATGAGCATGTCTCACTTATTAACATAATTGTACAGATTATGCATTGAATTTATTTAGTATATTTGCTCAACCTCCCCCCTGAAATGAATTCCTGGCTATGTCATTGATTTTGGGGGGGCTTGGGGGGGGAGCCTGCAATGCAAACAAACGGACACCAGTTTTTGTGTCCCAGACTTCTATTTTGAAATGGACATAATTTCACTTGCAGAATTTTGCTGTCAAAAGTGTGACTGCAATTAAAATTGCACTGCAGATCCAGGTGCAAAGGAGTGCAGGGGTGGAGAGGTGAGGAGTACAGAGAGGGTAGGAGATGGGTGGCCTGCTGTTTGTGTTCTGCAGTCCTGCATATGCTTCTGCCAGAGTCAATCTGCACACCAGCAACTCCAAGCACAGGCCACTGCTGTCAAAACCCCTATTCACATTTTTCTCCCACTCTCTCTCACTCTCTCCCACTCTCTCCCACTCACACACACACACACACACACACACACACACACCTCTGTCTGGCACTGACAGCATGCTGTGTGCTTCTGTGGTTTTGTGCTGACTACAAAAGTGATGCTTGCTGACAGAGGGCACACACACACACACACACACACACACACACGATATATATACACATCTACTTCAGCTCACTGGTTCAGAAACATCAAAAGTTACACAAAATACACATTTCTGACTTGACCTGAGACCACACTGCACTAGCAAAAATCTTTTTAAATAGTGGTTAATGCAGCTAATATTTCTCATTATGATAATATAATAATATAATATAATACATTTTAACTTACCATCGTTTACAGCACTGTCTAACAACAACAACAACAATAATAATAATAATAATAATAACAATATATTAACAGAGGAATTGAAATTTGTAATTGATTTTTGTTTGCATGTTTATTACCAACTCAGCTGATATAACACACCATTCACCACTGCCATGGGTTTACTAATCAGCTTATTAACCCGAGTTTAAAAAATTACACACACCAAAGACGAGTTAAAGCCATGATCGCTTTGTGTCTCTCAAGGTAACCAAGTTTGAAATGCATGAAGTGCAGAAAATTTAAACAAACATACAAATAAATAAATAAATGTAATCTCACAACAATATTGTAAAAGAGAAATATCACATATATTGCCTACACTGAAGAAGTTCCCACTTTGCTAGGCCATCAATTTTTCTCTCTTCTGTCTCTCCGCTTCTCCTTCCTGGTCCTGCAGTAAAACACATCTTCAGATCTCCCTAAGGGCTGCACCACTCTTTCCATATTTGTTCCACTTCTTGGCTTGGACTAAACACACACACACACACACACACACACACACACACACACACACACACACTGTATAGGGTGTAAAAAATGAAATAAGATCAGAGACTGAAATGTTCTCCTAGATTAAGGGTCCGGATAAACAGCCACATGACTGAATGGCAACAATGTTATATTTTAATACTTAACTTGTAATGATTACTTTATGACAAGTGAAGTGGTTATGTTTCATTTCGCAAAGGTGCTGCATGTAAACATTTTTGACTCATGAAATAGAGGTGTGTGTGTGTGTGTGTGTGTGTGTGTGAGATTATTTTATCCCGAGTCACCCGTTCCTGTATTTATTTATTTATTTATTTATTTATCTATTTGCTGTACTTACCCATGATATTTTATAACAAACTTAGCAACCTGTAATTTCCTGAGCGAATGAATGTGGCCTTTCTCTGTCCTGCAAGCTTCATATCTGACCGACTGTATTAAGGAAAAATGTAAGAAAAAATTAAGGATACACCCCTCTACTCTGAACTGTGAATAGATAATAATAATAATAATAATAATAATAATAATTATTATTATTATTATTATTATTATTATTATTATTATTATTATCAATGCTGCAAGTAGCATTTTCAGGGGCCAAGCACTCACTACTACTACTACTACTACTACTACTACTAATAATAATAATAATAATAATAATAATAATAAACACAGTATATAAACACAGTATATAATATAAAACACATTCATCTTTAAACATTCAACTTTTTTCCAACAAGTTATTGCTTCATTATCACTTGATCACTTCAGACCAGATAGTGATTTCTGACCTCTGTGAGGGGTGGCTGTGGCTCATTTGGGTTGTCCACGGATCGTAGGGTTGGAGGTTCGATTCCCGGCCCGTGTGACTCCACATGCCGAAGTATCCTTGGGCAAGACACTGAACCCCAAGTTGCCCCCGATAGCAAGCTAGCACCTTGCGTGACAGCTCTGCTACCATTGGTGTGTGAGTGTGTGAGTGTGTGTGAATGGGTGAATGAGACACAGTGTAAAGCGATTTGGATAAAAGCACTAAATAAGTGCGCCATTTACCATTTACCTCTCTCTGTCCTGACTAGCTACCTTCCGTTAAATAATTTAGATAAATGTCTGTGGATGTATCAGCTGAAACAGAGGATCTTCTACAGAAGCATCAACAGTTCATGTTTAGATAACCGACGTCTCTGAACTACAGCCATTTTGTTTCATACATGTATGAACAAGCAATACACACACAATAACAAGCCTGACACAAACTTGAATGACATGATTGACTTTGACTTTATATGACTTGAACATTCAAATTTCCAGCTACAACTGGAGTGTGTACTGAGTATGGTTACATCAGTGTCTAAAGCTATTACTAGGTTGGGGTGGAAAGAAACACAGGGTTTTTCATTAAGCACCTGGAACCTCCTCCGCACAGTTGTGAAGAGATTTAAATGCTGATGTATATGACATTTAAACACCACTCTTGCCATCAACCCACAAAAGCCAACACACACATACACACACACACACACACACACATACACACACACTGTAGGATGTACACTAAAGAAACCCTCAGCAGAAAAACTGGTCAGTAATAGGTGTATTAAAGGGCCGGCGTGACTTCCTCTGAGAAGAATTGCACACAATCCATATTCAAGACATGACTGTACTGTACTGTACTGTGCAGATAAATTCTATATGAAAGGAGGATGGTGGTCACAAATGACAAAAAACTAGTCTGCCTTATCCCAGTAATCAAACACCTTACAAACCAGTTATTTTGCTTCACAGCCTATTAATTTAACAGCCTATTGGTAGGCTACATAGCAAAACCATACAGAACACCTCAAGTGTATTAAACCAAATATGTAAATCCTGGACATGTGTTATAGGCTAAGGTTGGTTATGGTCATGTCTAGAGACCTAGAGGATTATTGCAAAAGTAAGACTCCTTAGACCATGGCCGGTTCTTGCTGTAAGTGGTATTAGTAGTTGCATTAACGGAGCACCAGGGGGGCTATCAATTTTATTTTTTAAATAGATATTTAATAGATATTTTAATAGATATTTTAAAAAAAGACACTGATCATTTGGTGAAAAGGTTGCAGGAGGCCCCTGGTGGTGTGAAAAGACATTTATTTCAGGTAATTTACATAACTAATGTCAGAATATCACGCTGGAGCTGAGATCATGAAATGGTCATATCTATCTGGAGCAGGGGAAAATGCAAAAAAAAAAAGAAAAAGCAGAGGATGAGAAACAGACTTTAAGAAATTAATGCTAAATAATTGGATTTTTATTCGGTCACTTTCTTGATGATATATTTTAAATGAGAAATAAGATAAAGCTTGTAAACTAGCTAGCTAGCATCTGGAGTAAGAAGGTACCACTACTAGGTACCACAATAGCCTGTTGATTCATCTACAATAATGAAGAATTAATTTTGTTCTTTCTTGCATGTAAAATCTGTAAATATGTAATGCTGGTGTGGGTGGGGGTCCTGAAGAAGCTGTCACTTAAGGCCCTTAAAAGGTTCATCCCCAGCCTTGTAGGAGACATCCACACTTTCATAGTTTTAGTTGTTGTATAGAAATTCTATCATTTTTCCACACAAGACCCTGTGGAGGATGCAAATTTTTGCACTTAACTGTATATAGTGTTGGTCGTTTAATGGTTAGTGGTTCGAATCCCACCTCCACCTTATGTGTGTGGAGTTTGCATGTTCTCGCCGTGCTTTGGGATTTCCTCTGGATACTCTGGTTTCCTCCCCAAGTCCAAAGAGATGCTTTGTAGGTTGATTGGCATTCCCAAATTATCTGTTGTTTGGCACCCTGTCCAGAGGACAGGCTCCTGGGAGATGCTCTAGATTTCCCTGCAACTCTGTGTAGGATAAGTGGTATGGAAAATGGATGAATGGATATATAGAATGGATAGATATAGAATGGGCAGCATGGTGTCTGATAGATTGTGTACAAATGGAGGAAATTCAAGACCGTTGTTACCCTCCGCAGGAGTGGACAAGCAACAACGATCACTCCAAGTGCAAGACATGTAATAGTCCGTGAGGTCACAAAGGAGCCATGGTAACTTCTAAGCAACTAAGGATATTGGTTAATGAGGTCACCATCAGGAGAACACTGAACAACAATGTGCATGGCAGGGATGCAATTCTCCTTAACGAGAAAGACCACTGGCCTTCAAAAAGAACATTGCTGCCCATCTGCAGTTTATCAAAGATCATGTGAACAAATCAAAGTCCTGACCTTAATCCAGTAGAAATGTTGTGGAGGGACCTGAAGCAATCAGTTCATGTGAGGAAACCCACCAACATCCCAGAGTTGAAGCTGTTCTGGACTGAGGAACGGGCTAAAATTCCTCCAAGCCCATGTACAGGACTGATCTGCAGTTACTGGAAACGTTTAGTTACAGTTATTGCTGAACAAGAGGATCACACCACATTCTGAAAACAAAAGGTTCACATACAATACTTTTGCCACTCACGTATATGTAATATTGGATCATTTTCCTAAATAAATAAATGACCAAGCATAATATTTTTGTCTCGTTTGTTTAATTTGGTTCTCGTTGTCTACTTTTAGGACTTGTGTAAAAATCGGATGTTTTAGATCCTATTTATGCAGATATATTGAAAATTCTAAATGGTTCACAAACTTACAAGCACCACTGTATATAAATGACTGTACGGTGTAAGAGAAATGTACCACAATGCTGCTCAGTCTCTGCTGTAATATGTATCATGCTGTTTGGAGAATTTTTTTTTTTCATTTCCTCTTCAGTCCCCACTTTCCTTCTTCCAATCCTGGGGAAATTTTGTTATGCATAAGTTTGTTCACTTGTAATATTATTTTTTATAGCTGTTGGACTGTAATTTTCTGTAGAGTGCTGATATATGGAATAACTGACTGATTTTCCTCTGCCGCCTGAACAGTGAAGTATGATACTGTAATTTGGTTCCATTTGGACTTTTGTGCTGATTCAGAAAGATTCAAATGTAAGTACACCTGTGCAGCCTTGGACTTGTGCTTTGGATGGACTATTCTGATAATGTCAAGAATGGAACACATTAAATCCGGTGTTAAATCCAACCTTTAAAATATACAGTATATATGTACAGTCACTGAAAGCTGCTTCTGTTTACATGCACTGAAGAAAATATTTTATCCTGGACGATGTGGCTGGTACATTCTTTATGAACCGTGTATAGTATGATTAATATATGCTTTCGGATATGCTCGGAATCAAGTCAGAGGTCGTGAAATCAGAACTGACCTTTCCAGCTTGCGTGTGGCCGGGAGCCAAGACAGCAAAATTGGCCGTGCTCTCTGGGTGGGAGGGATGGCATACTCTCATTGCTCTGTCAATCACAGTGGCTATACCCAATCATGGCCATATGCCAGCTCTTGTATGCAGAAGAGTGTGTTACGCTGCCATGTGACACAGCATCAGCAGTAGTTTGAAAACATGCTGCTGACTGGCTTCACGCGTATCAGAGGACGCACATGTTAACCTTCACTCTCTCTGGTTAGTCGCTGTTGTATGATAGCGAAGAACTGGCTAGTAGGTGGGAATTGGTGGGTGAACAAATTGGGGGGAAATGGGGAAAAGTCAATCCATCCATCTATTTTCTCTACCACTTATCCTACACAGGATTGTGGGGCACCATCCATCAAAATGTGATGACTATTGTCCACCTGTCTTCTGATGTCCAGAGATAAATCCATGTATTATGTTCTTCATGAATGTCCTAATTTAATGAAAGTGCATTTGAATTTCCGTTATTTATCTCATTTTATTCCAATTGATGAAGTGATAAACTTTTAATAAGGTGGGATTGTGCCTCAGGAAATTAGATATAAAAACCATTAACTTGATTGTAAAATAAGAAATATAATCAACTGTGGATTGACTTTGTACATCCATACATAAAATATGACTTGCAGCTGTAATTAGATTAGTTCTGGCTCCTTACTCTGTGTACCATTAAAACGGTCTTCTTTTTCCCCACTTAATCCACATACACACATCAGCTCAGCAATCCCCAAAAAGGGATGTTTAGAGTACATTTCCCTCCATCTAATCAGACATAAGCTGCTTTATCCTCTACGTGATGGCACTCTTCATCCCCACTCACTCTATTTTTTTTAACTCTCTTCCTTTATACATTTTCTCTCACATCATTGCGCTCTCTCTCTCTCTCTCTCTCTCTCTCTCTCTCTCTCTCTCTCTCAAAACACCAGGAAATTTCCCAGAGTGCTGTGCTGCTCTGCTAAATCCTTTTGTCCTGTTCCCTCAGGGCTGAGCAGCATGATGTAACAGTTAGCATTAATGCTGTTCTTATGACATTCTGGAGTCCGGCCTTTTCCAAAACCGGTTCTGTTCAAGAAGATAAAAATCTTTCATTCCTGTTATCCACATCAGATTTTTGCTCTTATTAAATGATATGAAGTAGATTATTTATTATTTTTGTGGATCTGAGTGTAACAGCACTACCAAGGGAAGTAAGAATAGAATTAACACAAAATGGTATGAAGAAGCGAGGCTTGGGCTGATTACTTTCTAGCCCATACTGTAGATTCATGCAGTCTATCATGTCATGTGATTACTCACACACAAAAAATAAAAGTAGATTAACTAAGCACATGTGGTTCAGTCAAAATACAAATTACAGAAAATTAGACGACCATTAGAGAACCATCACTTATTCTGGATGCTTTGCTTGTACGAAAGGGTTCAATTGGTACTTGCAGGACAAACCCAGTATATATTTTAAACACTTAAAAAAACAAAAAACCAATAATAAATAGAAAATATAGCTGCAAGCAGCAATGACGAAGTCCTCCTTAAGAGAGGACCATTTCAAAATGGACATGGTAGAGAAATGTATCCCACAGATACAACATTTCAACGCATTTGGATCAATGGCTGACTTTAAGTTCATTTTGTAGTTTTCTGTCCTCTGCTCACGTGTTTCTGATTGCGCATATACACATAGATAAACACAGTTCAGCTTGTCGAGAGGCTCGAATAACCACTCTACAAACTGAAAAGAAATTATTTAGCATACATTAGTCAGTGAATACAATTCAGTTTACAATGCAAGCTTTTAAGCTGTATGCACTACAGTGTTCTTTGCCTCGAAGACGAACAGCTCCATCTAGTGGCCGGTAAAGTTATTGTTAAACATAATGTAACATGGTATTATTATTCCATCCATCCATCTTCTACCGCTTACTCCTTTTCAGGGTCACGGGGCACCTGGAGCCTATCCCAGGGGGCATCAGGCACAAGGCGGGGTACACCCTGGACAGGGTGCCAGTCCATCGCAGGGCACAATCACATACACACACACACATTCATACACTACGGACACTTTAGACACGCCAATCAGCCTAACATGCATGTCTTTGGACTGGGGGAGGAAACCGGAGTACCCGGAGGAAACCCCCGGGGAGAACATGCAAACTCCGCACACACATGGCCCCGACCGGACTCGAACCCTGGACCCCGGAGGTGTGAGGCGAACGTGCTAACCACTAAGCCACCGTGTGCCCCTTGGTATTATTATTATTATTATTATTATTATTATTATTATTTTTTTTTTTTTTAAATCATTGTTTTTGGAGATACGAGGTTGCCATCATACATGGTAACATACTGTAGTGTCCTCTTAGTGTGTGGCACAGATCAAGTCCACAGGTTAATGTTCCATTGATTTATGGACACAAGCAATAAGTGCTACAGTTGTCAATTTACCAATATGTAAATAGTTCGGCCAATTTTAATTTGATTCCTTACTGCTTATCACCCTATAGAAAGACATGTATCCCACACATATGTACCACAGTTCAAGGAAACCAGACCTACGGTCCATGAGGAGCAGAAATTCTGTAGTTTTGGAGAAAGTTTCAATATACTGTCAAAACCTATCATGGCAGATATTATGGGTCCCCAAAGTTTTTTTTGTTCCTCATGAGAAATAAGGTAAATGCATTTAAGATCAAGAGAAACTTTTCTAAACTTTTCTGTGAAATATGATTTCCAAATAAACTATCCAATTTCCATTCAAATCAAACTTTTAGTCCTGAGCTATACTCGTTGTTTTGGACAGAATAACCAAGATCTAGAAAATATTAGTTGCATAAAGTCTAACATTTTTAAGATCGGCTGAGAAAGAACTGTATCCTGTGTTGATATATTTCTGTAAAGCTGCTTTGAGACAATATCCCTTGTAAAAAGTGCTATACAAATAAAATTGAATACAATTGAATTGAACTGGAACCTGAGGCTATCTTGGTCACAGGCTCACCCAAACTGGACAGTTGAAGATTAAGGGGGGGGGGGGGGGGGT